>CM046386.1:3029375-3143198 GCA_025413485.1 Ficus microcarpa
GGTAACCTGAATTTGACCTCCTGCGGATTAAAGAAAGGAGGAAGTAAAAAAAAGAGACCTATTACCAGTGTGATTCGCTACTGCAATCTCCGATCTGACAGTTCCAGAGCCGCCGTAGTCGCTGCGGCCGGTACTGGTATTTGTGGAGGAGATCCCGCCGTGGCTGCGATCAGGTGATATCCCCTCCAATCATGGCTGAATTTATTTTTCCTGATTACGTAATTTTTTTGTATTCTTTTTCTCTGACTCTGGCTGTTATTTCTTGGTGCTTGTGATTTTTACTGACTTTTTGTGACATTTTTTCTTTATTTTAGTTTTATGGGCTTTATAATGTTTGCTGGATTTTATTATTTTTATAATAGATGGTATGAATTGCTACAATGATCATTGAATTTTTAATAAAGGTATCAATTAGTCCTCAAATAAATTTTTTGATCAGTTGATCCTTAAATTCTTGAAAAGGGCTATTTTAATGACATACGTTTAGTTTCTCACCAATTTGCATCACGTGAGGCTCGCTTGGGCACAATTATTTGGGTATTTCAGCAAAATCAAACGGAAATGAGTGAAAAATGTCTGAAATTATATGAAAATCAATATTCAACCCAAAAATATATCGAAAGGAAAACACCCTATTCGTCGAATCTCTTCGTCTCTGCGGGAGCCCCATAACCATGGCCGCCGAGGGGAGCTCGACGGGAGGGGTTTAGTAGGCTCGCTGTTTGGATCTTGCTCGGAAGCGACAGGAGGAATCTTGTGATGGCACGTCGGCTCTGCGATTGTGGCGTGGGGGTTTCGCAGGGTAAGGGGCTGGTGGCGGGGAGGTGGGGGTGAGCTCGCGAGGGCAGGGAGAAGGAATGTTGGGTTCTTGGCGATGAAGATCGTGCCGGATGGTTGTGTGGCGGCGCTTGACGATGGATCTCGGTTTTCGATCGCATCTTTTCCGCGACGGTAGGTCTTGTTAATGGGGCTTGGCCCGCAACCTCGCGTCGGATCTGGGTTGACAAACGGAGCTCGCGGCGGATCTGGTTTGACAAAAAGAGCTCGAGGTGACTGGGTTTTTGACAGGGGCTTTCATTGAAGCTATTCAACCATTTCTGGCTGTGTTTCCAAGTTTCTTAATCTATACAGCTAGTATTATTGATTCCATATCAGAAAACTCTTTTGATTAATATCAATATATCATGGCCTCCAGCTGGGGATGATCGGATTCATAAAGCTATTTTAAGGGTTTTATTATTATTATTTTTTGGGTGCTTTCTTCTTCCTAGTAGTGCTAACTTTTTTAAAAAGAGGAGTTGCAGTTTGAATTATTTGGTATTTGCGACGGGCATGATAGAGCAGATGTTGCCAAGTTAAACTATAAATTAGTTTACATTTTTTAATCAAAAATAAAGTTTAATTTCTTTTTTATTTCTTTTTTCTGTTTTTTAATTTTGAAAAGAAAAAAAAAATTGTTGAGGTTATTTTGGTAACTTCACATCCAAATAAGGTCTGATTGTGACTTTCCGTCAAGTTTTTGACGTCTGTTAGAAAAAAAAGGATGATTTTGCACTTTTTTTACAAGTTTGGGGACTTTTTAATCAAGAAAAAAAATTTAGAGATCAATTAGTACCCTCATGAAAAATTCAGGGATCATGGCAATTCATCCTAATATATATTGTCACATGATAAAATTTGAAAAAGTGGACGGATTTAATTTAATCTCTTGGAATTTTGTCGATTTTTTGTTCAAGTTTTTAGTGTTTTAAGTGATAAAATATTATGTTTTTTAAATGTTCTAATGACAGAACTTGGAAAATCCAACGTGATTAGTTTCTGACCTATAATGTATTGCTAGCCAACTTATTATCATTTGATGGCCAATCGGTAACCCGTCAACATAAGTGGGTGCCAATCGGAAAATTACCAATAGTTGGTAACTAATTAGTTACTTGTTACCAATAAAAAACCAACTGCTTACCCGTCGGTAGTGATGGTTACCAATTAGTAGCCAACTATAACCCATCAGTGGTTGGTAACCAACTAGTTATCATTTGATAGCCAGTCGGTGACGATGGTGATAGATTGAAAACCTATTGGTGGTCGGTAACTAGTTGGTTACCATTTGATAACCATCTGGTAACTCACCGGCGGTAGTGATTACCGATCGGTAACTAACTACTTACCCACCGGCGGTTGGTAACCAATTGATTACTTTTTGGTAACCAACAGGTTACTCGTCGGTAGTGGTGGTTATCGATTAGAGACCAATTGGTTATCAGTGTCGGTGTTGGTAACCAACTGGTTAACAGTTGGTAACCATCTAGTTATATGTCTGCGGTGGTGGTTAGCGCTAGGAAACACTGTCGGCAGTTGGTAATCGATTGGTTACCATTTGGTAACCCAAATGGATACCAACTAGTAATTATTATTAATATTTAAAATAAATAGATAAATAATATGATGTCATCTATGATATTTCTTACAAAAGTTTTTTCATGTATTACAAAAATTAATCCAAGCCTTGATTTTGTGGTATTTATCAAAAGTGTCCTTTATTTTAACACGTTTTCAAAAGGTTAGTAAAGAAAATATATATATATATATATACACCGTCAATTTTCTTTATTTCAAAAAGTTTAATAGAACAATTCTTATGCAACAAATAAATCACAAATAATTACATTTATTATATTTTTCATACAATCAAAATTAAAATGACATTCATAAATAAGGCACTTAGGATGAAAACTCTCTCTTCGTTTCTAGGATATTATTTGAATCATTTTCCCATGTAGTCTTCAAAATATGTAATCCACTCATTTAACCACTTGAGCCTTTGACCGGTCATTTTTGATCAAATCCTTTGACCAATCTTCTTGACTGAATTATAGACCAGTGCCCACATAATTGCATTCATGTCAGGTCAATTCTCTAGTTTCATCCTATAGATGTGTACTGTGTCAGCATGGTACCTTCACACTCGTTCACCATCCATCACTCTTAGGGTCCCAAAAGCACGGTACACTGTACACAGATATTCCCCTACGAACCCGGGAGCAGTAGTCATAAATATTGTTTTGACTAATATTCTTGTCTTGTTTAATGCCAGCCCTTGCCAGACCAAAATGCTTGGGAAGTTCCGGAATTCTCAAGTTTGGTATTTTTTCTTTTTTATATTTTATTTTTTACAAACAAAAAGAATTTGCCTAATTATGATTGTTAGTAAGAGCAACATCCTATCACAAACACTTTGAAAAAATATTCATGTCAGAAATAATACCCTTGTCTAGTATTCCTTTGGATCTTAAATAGCATTTGAATAGTCATTCAGATTTAATGTTAACATTCAAATGCTGAATTAAATGTGTATTTAGATGTTTTTTTGTTAAAGGTAATATTTGAATAACATAAAGATAAAAATTTTAGTGTGGTATGAATATTTTATAAGGGGACTTCCACAGTGGGGGATAGTTACTTTTCTCTACTGACAAGGTAAGATCTAACCTTCATTATTCAATCAAAGTGAGGGTGTAGGTGTTCCATTGCGAACCGTTGGGCCATCTGTTGTGGGGTTACATGGTGGATCATTGCATTCGTGGGTTCATGGTGGCAAAGGATAGCTTGCACTCGGAGGTCGCAGGTTGGGCAGTGGTGACTCGCTCTGGGATCACGACAAGAAATTGCATTTTAATTTGGTCCAAAAATACATTGTTTCCGGCACCAAGTCACTAAGTATCCCATTCTGCGACTAAATGTTGGTCACAAAAATATTTGGTCCAAAAATACACTATTTCTAGTACCAAGTCAATTGATGACTAACTATTAGTCGTAAAAAGATGGATTTAGTGACTAACTAAACAAACAATTAGTCACAAAACGTTATGGCACCAAATGTTAAAAATAGAGGGAATACAAACTTTTTATCAGTAAAATAATTTAGTTATTAAAAGTAACATTTTACAATTAAGACTTGATCAGTAAAGATTAATGACTTTTAGCGACTAAAATTCTAGTCACAAAACATTATAAGAAATTACACCTTTAAGGACCACACTTTTTTTTCTCACTAAATCTACTTTGTTGCAACTAAGCTTTGGTCACAAAAGCATTTATTAAAACCTGTTGTTTTTTACATGACTAAATTATCAAATGACTAACCTTTTAGTTGTACAAAGCAATAGAATTGATCTAATCTTGTAAAAATTTAGCTGAATCATAACTATTATTAGATATGATATATAGCAAAGTGTAATCACTTTCAAAAACATATTTTGTGTTTTGCTAATCATCCTTCTTTTCTTTTTTTTTTTTTCCTTAAAAAAAAAAACATAGAATAGCGCTTTTTTTTTTTTAATGATGATCACTTTTCTATACAAAATACATAATTATATCATATCTAATAATAGTTCTGGAGAAATTGAATTCGGTTTAGATTCTTGACTAGACTGAATCGGAATTGAGTTCTCTATATCCTTTCCAGGCCCCTTCTTCCTGGTATAGTCACGAAGATCCTTGAATGCAAGTTGTGGAAACATACTTTGACTCTCGGACAGGTTTGGATTTGGTGGAATGGATTCGGTTTGAGGTGGGGAATTGCCATGATCAATAGTTTCAGATTAAGGAGAAGGTTGCAATACTACAGGATCAGAATTTAGACTGCCATTATCTAAAGGTTCAATGAAGTTGCAAATCTGATGTTCTCTCACACTCTCCCCCTGAAGATCAGATTTGGGATAAAAGGATTAATGTTCAAAGAATGTTACATCCATAGAACTGTATATCTTCCTTGTGACTGGTGAGTAACATTTATATCTTTTTTGATGAGAAGAATTGTAACGACCTAACCTTTCGGACCATTAATTAGTTTATTTATTCTTATTTAATTTAGTCTTAACACTTATTTTTGTTCGGTTCTAAAAAAAAAAGGTAAATAATTTTTTTTAAATCATATTCGTATTACAAAAATTAGAATTACTAAAAATTTTTAACTGAGGAAATTAAAAACCTCTAGCAAATAATTATCCTATTCAAATTCGTATTTAAATAATAATTAAAAAGCTAATACTTCATGTTGATTAAAACGAAAGAGTCTAAAGTTTTTTTTTTCCTTATAAAGTACTCATACTAATTTAGTAGTATCAAAATATTAGAACATAAATACAAATATAGTCATTACAAAATAATTTAAGAAGTCTAAATGCGGAAATTAAATTCGTGATGATATCCCACTCCCTTCCTTCATCGCCTCCGCACAGCTTTGTCAGTCCATGAAATATCTAAGTAGCGGGCTGCTTACCCGCGTTACCTACAGCAGGAACACACATACGTATGAGCTTTCGCTCAGTAAGTACAAACAATATCTTACAAAACATTTTATAAAGTCATAACATCACATATAACATCAAAAATGTTCAAAAGTGCATGTGATCATGTGTGTTCATTTATGCTTTATTATATACCTGTCTTATCTACTTAATGGACCCTATGTCATACCCATATGCACGCAACCAATGAGGAGTTAGGGGAGCGACCCTCCAACAGCCTCCAAGGTCATATCTTATAACTTTCGTTCTTATCATATCTTCACACTAATTGGAGGTTGGTATGACACTTAATCCTATATTTTATTTGCCTTATTCTCATTAATTGTGATAATATATAGATTTACATGTCATTATATATCTATCATTATGGCATAATTATCTGTGAGGCATGCCGATCATGTCAATGCAAGAGGAATTATGCACATCAAATGCTTAATTAAAGCAATACGTATAATTCATATACTTATCACATCATCAAGTCAAGTCATAGAAACGTAGACCATCAGTAAAGAAAATATTTTATTCCATGCTGTAGGTGAGGTTTGTACTTACTTGTCCTATGTGCTTAAACTTCCAGAGTTGTGTCTCCAACTACGCAAATTTGAGAAATTGTCCTGATTTAACAATATCTCGTTATTAGATAGAATTATAGTTATATTACTTTATTCAATCATTCATTTATTTTATAAACTATAATGAACTTAATTTACTTATATCATAATTAACTTTAACAATTACTTCTTATTAATTATTAAGTGTTAAAATAAATTTCTACTAATTATTATTCAATTAATTATTTTGATTAATTAATTAATCAATTGATTAAATAAATTGATTAACTAACTAATTAAGTAATAGTTAATTATTACTTTAATTAATTAAGTAATTATAATTAAATTATATAATTTTAATTGACTTATTAATAATTATCTTGCTAATAATTTAATTATATTACTTAAATATTTTTTTTCATATAATAATTAATAATTATTAATTCTAATAGTAATAAGTAATAATAATTAATGTTTGATTAATCTCTAGTTAATCATCCCTAATTATTTTCATGATTATATCAATGATTAATGATTAATTAATTTTTAATTAATCATGTATTATAAATATGTAGTTATTTAACATAATAATCTTGATTATCTATCTACTAACTCTTATAATTAATTAATTAATTATCAATCAATTAATTATTAATTAATTACTTTATTAATTACATTTGGTTATGTATTAATTAATTAATTAAGAAATTAATTAATAAGTCAATCAAGGTGATAAGGAGCCACCTAAGGGTATACCTCTATTTTATTATTGGGCTAGTCTGATCCCCTTAGTTATGTTCATTTAGTTGGGCTAAGGTAAGCTCTTGGTTTATGCCCAGTAACCCTCTAGTATACTTTATCTTAGCCAATCAGAACTTGTGATTTAATTTATGAAATTAGGGTTTTTTCACATTATTTAGTCATACACTTAAAATCAACTCATTTCATAATTAGATATATTTATATGTTATGACTTACTTTTATGTCACATTTTAATGTTTAATCATTTTATCGTTGTAAGATTTTAATTTATAAGGTTTATTTAGATTTGAGTATAACTCCGTTACGGACACTTGATGACTTGTTGGAAAGCTTGAAGCATCTAGTTTTTGTCTTTATAATTTGTTTTCTAAGATTTTAAGCATTTAAAATATAAATGTGGACGTTTTCTTGAGTGTCTTAGGGTAAAATATCGGATTACTAGATTACCATACAATTTTAAGGGATTTATTAAAAATTATGTATATATCCGTTTTAAACGCATGATATCTCATTTTAAAACTTAAGATGTCTACTTTATAGTGGTAAAGTTATTTCCTTTAGTACTTGAGCATTTTATATCACAAACTTAGGTTTTGTCACTGTTGGTCCCACATTTGTACCACAAGTCCAGATTCATGGGTAAGATTAGAAAAATCATAACAATTTACTTACAAGTCCAAATAAGACAAAAGATATGTCATTGGAAAGTTTATAATTCCTATTTTATATGATAGTATCAGTTTTATAAAAAGTTATGGTTTACTAACTCAAAATCTACAAAATCTGTGGCTAGTACAGGGTTCCAGTAAGGATTTTCGGTTCGTAGCCCAAACTTGTAAAAATCATCAAAAATTGCACATTTATCCATTCAAGGCGTATGATACCTTGTTCGAAAGCTCAAAGAATCTAGTTTTAGGTCTCTAACTTATAATCCAAAATTTTGAGTCTAAACGGTTCGGAGTAGAATAAACCCGTGGCTGGTCTGTGCTCCAGAGATCCATTTTCTCCCTAGTTTTGTGTCACAACTTCAAATGCACATAATTTTAGACAAATAAAAGCAAATCAAGTGATTCCAAAGCCTACAATGAAGTTCATCCTCTGTAGAATCTTAATATATAATTTGTTTTTTATACCAAAGTTTCTAATGCATGCTATATCACCACAACAGCTGTAAACTTCAACAAGGTTCATAGATCTTACCAAAAAGCTCTGGAGATCCTTTAAGATCTCGAACCTCCCAAGTTCTTCCCAAAATTTTTTTCTAGATAAGAAGAAGTCTGACATTAAGATCATAACTAAATATCATGCTTTAGCTCTCCAAAAAAGACTAAAACACAAAGAATACCACTAGGTTACCTCTAGTAAAACGTCCTCTAACTCTATTCCACACTTCTTCGAACTTGGTGACGGGGTTGCTTAGAGCTTGAAAATGGAAGGAGGGGGGGTGCTTGAGGGGTGTTGGAGATGAAGAATAGAGTTGGTGATTCTTCTTTTTGTTTTGAGCTTGGTGGTGGCTAGAGAGTTAGGGTTTTTGAGCTTAACTTGTGTGAGAGCGAAATGAAGTGTTGGGGGCTTATTTTCAGCCAACTTTTACCTTAAGGGAAGCTGTCTTCTAAGGGGTAAAATTGAAAATTTTTGGCTGAATCGAACCTTGCATTGCTGCCACCTTTGGGAGGGGTTTGGAGGGAAATTTTGGTTCAATAAGGTGGAGACAAGGGGTCACTTTCACTTGTATCTTCCTTGGGTCAACTTGCCAAAATAAACCATGCCATCTCTTACATGTGGTTGCATGCCTGTACCATTTTCTTCTTTTCTCATTTGTTCACATTTCCCCTTGCTTCTTGAACCAAAAATCCAGATTCTCCCCTTAGTTTCTTTTTTTTTTTTTTTTTTTTTTTTTCTTTCTTCCAATTCCCACCATTGATCTAAGGTTGTCATCCTTATTCTCATCTATTAGATCTTCCATCATACCAATCCTTATCTTAAGCTCTCATTGGTTACTTATCGTCCAAAGTTTGGCCATTGATTTGTCTAGGATTCTTTAGTATCAAATCTACACCATTGATTTCAAACTTAAGAACAATTCTTGATCAATCTTCCACCTTTGGATTTTTTAAGAGTAAATACTAATCATTCACCTTCTATCTATGTGACACATTAATTTCCCAATCATACTCTCAAAACTTAACTATTAATATGATCAAAGTAAATACTAAGATCATTAAATTGACCTACTAATAAAAATCGGGGTTCTTCCCAAAATTAACGTTATCCCTCTAATACGACATAATTAATTTTTCATATAAATTTATATATCGTTCAATTTATCTTTTATGTATTTAAAATTTCTCATTTAAATAGAGAAATTTAATATTATTAAATCATCGACATCATCACACCGATGATACATATATTGTCAATCATGATCTCAAAATTTAATATTCATTAAAATAATTCATTAGAAGTATATTAATGAAGAAAATCCATAATAATAATTCATGAATCAAGCTTATGAATTTTTAGGGCATCATAAGAATACCTTAGTAAGATACATTTTATGGATTTAGGATCTAATTTGCTACGGTGTTGGGCATAACAGAGCACGCAAATATCTTGGTAGGTAATGAGGAAATGACTTTAGTAGTTGGGAATATCTATTTGAGGACTTGGCAAGGTGTTTCGAATTTTAAGATCCTAAAAGGCATTCTATTGATGAGATATGTAGCTGTAAGGATAGCTTCCCCCCAAAAATGTTTTGGTACATGAGTGGAGAACATAAGTGAACATGCAACCTCTAGCAAGTGTCTATTTTTCTTTCAATGATCCCGTTTTGTTGGGGTGTATCAACACAAGAGCTTAGGCGAATAATACCCTCTTTCAGTAGGTAGGTGCCTAGGATAGATTTGAAGTAGTCTTTAGCATTATCAGTTTTGAGGACCCGGATTTTTGTCTAAAATTGGGTTTGTATCATTATGTGGAAATTTTAGTAAGTCTAGCAAGTCTACTGTGATCATCTACAAAAGATACAAACCACCTAGCTCCTATTATATTCTTTACCCTAGACGAACCCCAAACATCACTATGGATCATGGCAAATGGATGAGATGGTGTGTATGACAACCTGGGAAAGGAAGTTCGAGTGTGTTTGGCAAGTTGACAGATTTCACAACTACAAGATTGAACTTGAGTGCATCGTCAGGACACCTCCACTTAGGACTTTCAAACATATCCAGCTGCTGCTAGTACCAGGACAGAGAGTTGTAATACTGTGAGACCGAGAGAGAGCCTTGCTTGAGATCATGAAGTTTGCCCTCAATTTCGAATAGTTCTGAGGTATTTTCAGAACTCGAATATGACACTTTTGCTGCATCCCATATGTCTTTTGCCGTCTAGTAAAGGAGGAAATTCTCCATTTCGTTGTGCATTGAGTTTATGAGCCAGGACATGACCATGTGATTCTTGGTCTTCCAAACATTGAATCTAGGATCAATATTTTCTGGAACTTCGATCTCCCCAATGAGATACTCATCCTTCCCTTTGCCGCATATATACATCATCACGGATTGGGACCATTGTAGGTAGTTATCCCCATTGAGTTTATGGCCGGTGATGGTTAGAAATAATCCATCAGATCCTCTAGGATTGCTCGTTGTAGGTGGTGCGCCTTCTGTTTTGGAGGTGACGTATAAAGATTGGCTTGAAGCCATACCATATTTTGTCATGAGAATGCTACAAACTTTCAAAAAAATTTCTCAGGCTCTACTACCATGAAGAAATCTTTGAAGAAGAATATAAATTTCATTTTAATCTACAAAGAACACACATATATATACACAAATGCCCTAGCTGTACACTCCTAAAAACAAGGAGAGGAAACGGAAACCTCATAAAAAATAGGAAACAATAAAGTAGGAAAGATTATACAGAAATAACTACTTTCCTAAAACAAATTGAGGAACGTATTTTAACAGAAACAGAGCATTTTATGCAAAAATAAGTTATCATAGAAGTATAATCTGCTGCATCAATGAAAGAGAAATTACGTGAAGGAAAATAATCTTGCTATGAAAGTGCGCGTAACAAATTATCTCCAAAAAAGACAAAGCAAAATGTGCAGCCTAATTTTGAATTCGAATTCCGCCTGCATACAAGCACATTTATTAAATTAGAGAGAGAATATCGAAAATCTTGACAGCAGTTGAAAGAGAAGCCAAGCCAAAGATCTGATTCCTACCTGAGATACTAAGCCATATCTCCCCCAACGAACCGCTAGATCTTCTTGCGTAGCCAGGTTACATGAAATTGAGGCAATTTATCTACAAACGAGAGATCACGTGATCAGTTAAAAAAAAAAAAAAGAACTAATTTAAGTCCATGTACCAATATATAAATAACGGTAACTTTACAGAAAACCCCAATCCTGTTTTTGCATTGCCGGTAGCACGAATCAGTTTGCACTTTGATTATATTTCATCAACAAAATAATACACCCTGGCTATTTTCACAAATTAAAAGAAAGTCTCTGTACTTGTACTAATTTCCAAGTAACGAAAAAGTGATAACACTGCCAATTATAAACTTCAAATAGACCAGGATTAAGACAATAATATGAAGTACTAATATTTAAAAAAAAAAAAAAAAAAAAAAAAAAAAAAAAAAAGAGGAAAATCCCAAACTCGACAAATTTAAGTTGCCAACAAGTAGAGAATAATCTAATCTATCCTTACCTTGAATGAGATGTTTGGGACATAGAAATGTGAAGCCTTGAGCCTTTTTCTAGAAAATTACAAACATAAAAGCCATCTTAGCCCAATTACAAACATAACAGCCCAATTACAAACATCTAAGCCTAAAGCCTTTGAATTCTGGCAGTAACGTTTCCTTCATAGATGAAAAGAGTACAATTCAATTAAGGATGAATCAATTAAAAACAAACGAAACAAAAGAAGCCGAATAAGACATATATGAAGCCTGGAATAAGACATATATGAAGTCTTCTTTTGGTACTTGGAATAAGACATATATGAAGCCGAATTGAATTAGCCTGCATACAAGCACATTTTTTTTAATTAGAGAGAGAGAGAGAGAGAGAGAGAGCGAGAGACTGAAATCTACAATGCAAATAAAGAAATAGTTTGTTTTTTCCCAAACCTCGTATCTTTCGACACTCCTAGTATGTCTTTGTAGAAAATGTATTGCATAATCATTGATTTCCTTTGTAGGCCTGGAACAAATAAGAATAGAGTAAAAATTCAATCACACAAAAAAATAAAAATAAAAATAAAGGGGGAAATCCTACAAATACAAAATATACAAAATCAAATACTTAACCACAGACTAAAAAGTAAAATAATTAAAGGTTAAGTAGTATCATCAATTAGAGAATAATCTATACCTTGTACGTGATGCTTTAATGGTGACATGAGGTGTTCCGAGAAAATTACAAACATTAAGCCATTTTAGCCCACTAACAAAGCAATCACTACAAATACAAAATATACAAAATCAAAGACTTAACCACAGACTAAAAAGTAAAATAATTAAAGGTTAAGTGGTATCATCAATTAGAGAATAATCTGTACCTTGTACATGATGCTTTAATGGTGACATAGAGACATGAGGCGTTCCAAGAAAATTATAAGCATTAAGCCATTTTAGCCCACTAACAAAGCAATCACTACAAATACAAAATATACAAAATCAAAAACTTAACCACAGACTAAAAAGTAAAATAATTAAAGGTTAAGTGGTATCATTAATTAGAGAATAATCTATACCTTGTACGTGATGCCTTAATGGTGATATAGAGACATGAGGCGTTCCAAGAAAATTACAAACATTAAGCCATTTTAGCCCACTAACAAAGCAATCACTTGAATTTTGACACTATGTAAAAAATAAAAAACGTAGGCCAGAATCATATATTTGTTTTTAACTGAAAAATGAATGTCAAAACAAGCTAATAATACTGCAATATAAGCAATATACAAGCAATATACCTAGACAGATCTCCCCCAACGAACCACTAGAAACAATATTACAGATCACATGATCAGTCAGCTCAAAAAAATAAATTTTGTATAAAGCATACTTTTATCCCCAATCCTATTTTTGCATTGCACTTTTGTTATATTTTCTCAACAAATCTCAGGTCCCAAAATGATAAATTCCTTGACCTGCAGGGTAAAGACTCTCAAACATATTCAATGTAATAAGCAATTCTAAATTTAAAAAAAAATTAAAAAAAAAAAAAAAAAAAAAAAAAAAAAAAAAAAAGAGGTCGAAGCCTATGGATCATACCTATCAATCTTCAAGACTACGCCACAAAGTCACTTTGCCCAAAAAAAAAAAACAAAATCCCACACACACACACACACACATACACACAAAATACACTCGAACTCATCACCAACCAACGTTGAGCAAGAGAAGCCAAAGAACCAAAGAACCGTCTCAACTCCTAACTGAGATAAAGCTAACCCTCTTGGTTGCAATGACTCTTCTTTGTCCACACTCTATATAAATAATAAATAATGTTAACCCTAAAATTACTATGCCAAAGTTTTTTTAACCAAAAAAAAAAATCAACAATAATGCAATATAAGCAACATAGCTAGATACGTGCTAGATCTTCTTGCCAAGCTCATGGTTGTAATGTCCCGACGCCTTGGACTGTCATCCTCCAGTGTCGAGCGTCCTTCTTAAGAGTAAAAGAAGCACAAAGAACCTTTTCTTGCTCGGTCAATCGCATGAAATCCAAAATAACTTGGATGTCGATCAACCAGTTATCGACCGCTATTGGGTCCGTTGGTCCCTCAAATTCAGGCGCTTTCATCCGCTTAAATCGTTTATACAGCAAATCTTCCCGTACTGGGGGTGGAATCATTTGCCCTTCAGCAGGTGCTATCGGAACTTCAGCGTTCAGAGAAACTTCTGGCGGGACCTCTGGTTGGGCGTCTGGTACCAGGGGTACTCTGTTATCCCGAAGAGGAACCTTGTTAACTTGAGGTCTAGCAAGATTTCGTAACAGAGTTCAGAACCATATACTACAACCAGGAGATATTGGCAGCTCAACAGGACGAGTTTACGAGCTTGAAACAAGGCTCGATGACAGTAATGGAGGCTATCAAGAAGTTTGAACAATTAGCCCGTTTATGCCCGGAATTGGTGCCAAGTGAGACAGATAGAGTAAGGAGGATGATGAAAAAGTTCAGAACAGACATTTCCAAGCAAGTAAGTGTAGGTAGTAGCCCACCTACCTTGGTGTCCGATTGTGTAAGTCGGGCATTAAGAGCAAAGTATTGGATAAACCAGGACAAGAAAACAAAGGCTCAAATTTTCAAGACCAAGAAGGAGGAAAAGGCTGTGGTGAAGCCCATGCATCCCCGCCAGAGCTCGGAGGCATACTCAAAGGGTCAGGCTAGCAACCCTGCCCAAAGTTCCAAACTGTTTGGGAGGAACAAGAGAAAGGGGAATTTTACGGGTGAGAGTCAACAGAGGAACTACTCTCAGAAGAAGAACAACAGAGGAAAAGAGGGTAACAATAATGAATTTCCCTTATGCCCTAAATGCGGAAGAAAGCATCCTGGAGCGTGCCGAATGGGGACAAATGCTTGTTACCTTTGTGGCAAGGAGGGACACTATGCAAGGAGTTGCCCTCTGAACAATCAGAATCATAACCCCCTGTACCTAAGCCGGAACGCCAACAGCCAACTACATGCAGCCCAAGCGAGGCTTGAAGGACCCTCAATTACCCAGGGCAGACTAGAGGCTTCTGAACCCCAAGCCAGGATCTATGCCTATACCAAAGGGGATGCTGAAGTTGGGACTTTGCATGTAGTGATAGGTCAGATTTCTATCGCCACCTATGATGCCATTGCCTTGCTTGATTCTGGTGCCACTCACTCATTCGTATCTTTGGAGTTCGCCCATAAATTAGGAAGAGGTGTGGATACTTTAGAACAGCCTTTCAAAACTTCTTTGCCATCCCGATAAATTTTGTGGTCCAACTTTTGGATACGAAATACTTCCGTAGTTATCTGTGGCAGAGAATTGTTTGTAGATCTCATCATGATCAAGCTTCAAGATTTCGATGTGATCTTATGAATGGACTTCTTAGGCAAATACAACGCTAAGATTGACTGCCGCAAGCGTTGTGTGACATTCAGCCCTTACGATGAGGAGGAGTTCAACTTTTATGGACAATTGCGGAGCCTAACAACCAGACTGATTTCGGCAATGAAGGTTTGGAAGATGTTAGCTAATGGCTGCCAAGGATATTTAGCTAACATGGTGGACAAGGACAGGGAAATGGAGCTGACACCGGAAGACGTTCTCATTATAAAAAAATATGTGGATATCTTTCCGAAGGATTTACCAGGACTTCCGTCAGAACGGGAAATCTCGTTTGAAATCGAGCTATTGCCGTTAAACTGCACCTATATCAAAGGCACCTTATCGTATGGCCCCAGCCGAGCTTAGAGAGCTTCAAGTGCAGTTGCAAGAACTGCTTGATAAGGGATTCATATGACAAAGTCATTTCTCGTGGGGAGCACCTATTTTATTCGTCAAAAAGAAGGATGGATCGTTGCGTATGTGTATCGACTACCGTAAGCTGAACAAAATCACGATCAAGAACAAGTATCCCCTTCCGAGGATTGATGATCTTTTTGACCAACTCAGGGGAGCAGTAGTGTTCTCGAAAGTCAATCTGCGATCAGGCTATCATCAGCTCAGGATCAAGAAGTCAGATATCTCCAAAACAGCTTTTCAAACGCGTTACAGGCACTATGAGTTTTTGGTTATGCCGTTAGGACTAACCAACGCCCCAGCTGCTTTTATGGACCTTATGAACCGTCTGTTCAAGGAATATCTGGATAAGTTTGTTATTGTCTTTATTGACGATATTTTGATTTACTCAAGGTCCAAGGAGGAACATGAGCATCACCTCAGATTGGTGATGGAAACGCTAAGATGAAATCAGCTGTATGCCAAATTCGCGAAATGTGAATTTTGGCTGGAGAAAGTTTATTTCTTGGGTCACGTGGTCCAAAAGGAAGGAATATCCGTAGACCCTACGAAAGTGGAGGCAGTCAGTGCATGGTCAGCACTCAAGAATGTCACGAAAATAAGAAGTTTTCTTGGTCAATTGGATACTACCGACGATTTGTTGAAGCATTTTCCAAAATTGCCGCACCACTCACAGCCCTTACCCGAAAAGGGAAGAAGTTCGAATGGACCCAGAAATGCGAAGAAAATTTTCAAGAGCTCAAGAAGAAGCTGATAAGTGCACCGGTGCTAATAAATTCCTGATGTAGATGCAGGAAAATTCGTAATCTACAGCGATGCTTCCAAAAATGGATTAGGAGCTGTCCTAATGCAA
Organism: Ficus microcarpa; assembly: GCA_025413485.1. Lineage (NCBI taxonomy): Eukaryota > Viridiplantae > Streptophyta > Magnoliopsida > Rosales > Moraceae > Ficus > Ficus microcarpa. The sequence goes on from CM046386.1 coordinate 3,045,380, forward strand.
AATGGGAAGGTAATAGCTTACGCATCACGACAACTGAAGATTCACGAAAGGAATTATCCTACCCATGATTTAGAGCTTGCAGCAGTAGTTTTCGCACTCCAGATCTGGAGGCACTATTTGTATGGGAACAAATGTGAAATCTATACTGATCATCAAAGTCTCAAGTACATCTTCACTCAGAAGGAACTCAACATGAGACAGTGTAGATGGCTGGAGCTTGTAAAGGATTACGATTGTGAGATCCTTTACCATCCTGGAAAGGCCAACAAGGTAGCCGATGTCTTAAGTAGGAAATCAGTAGGCATATTTGTTGGAAAAAACGGATCTAGTATCGGAGTTACGGCGCAGCGGAAATTTTAAAATTTTATGCCGTTTTCGGAAAAGAAGCTCATGATGGATATAACAATAAATTAAATTCATGATCAAGTGTACCTTATTTCTTGGATTCTGGAATTGCTAGAGCGTTTGACCAACGTGTCTTATCTACTATTCTCGAGTTCCACGTCTCAGAGTGTGTGTGGGCACACGTTCTATGAATCTAAGCGACCGGTATTTCTTTCCGAAGTCTAGATCCCTCATTCTCAATTCCGATGATACTCGTTGAGAATTTGATCCAACTTCTTTCTTCAAAACTACAAAACAGGAACCGGTTAACCTCCGATGAAAATTATCACTCGGTTTAACCTTCCTCATAGTTTTGATTCAATGGAATTTTCTCTCTTTTTCTCTCTCACAAGATAGCCGAATTTCTTGATGTGGAAGAAACCCAAAAAATATTTTTAATTAAAAAATTTTTTTTTCCCTTTTAAGAAAATCAAAACCTTGTTTTTCAAGAACTCCTAGCCTTTATATAGTATTTCAATCCTTTTCAAAATTTATCTTTTTCTTGAAAATAATTAATAATTATTTTTCTGGATAAATCTTGAACCAAAAGATCATACAACTTTAAGGCTAGATTCATTGAACCTAAAAACAATTTTTCAAGAGAAAATCCTTCCTCAAAAATTTGGCCACACTTAGAGATAAATCATGATCGGTGGTTTAAATTTTAAATCAAGAATCTAGACTAGTCAAAAGATCCTAGTCCTATCTAGATTTAAACTTCTTTTAAACCTTTTCGAATTTAAATAAGATTCACATATTTGAATAAATATTTTCCATAAACATTATCCATATTAATTAATTTAAATCAATGAAATATTTCAAATTTTCTTTCCACACAAAAACCGTGCACCTCTTTAATTAGAAAAGAAAAATCCATGAAATAATCTCCATTATTTAAACCAATTAATAATTTAATGTTAAGAATATGTTTAAACAATTTTGAAACAAAATTCTTTTCTCTCCACACAATTAAAAAAAACGTGCACCTCTTTTAATTAGGAGAGAAAAATTTTGTTTTCCAAAATTCAAACACAATCTTATTTTCAAAATTCAAATTAACCAATCACATGTTGATAAATCATTTGTCTACAAATTTCACATGTCAAATCCTTTCTGGATTGCATGTTAGAAAGTACCATGTCTTAATAGACATATCTAAATTCCATTTATAATTTACCGATCTCATTAGGAACAAATCCCGAGACGCTTTGTGGAACTATATGAGCTAATAGAGGGACCCGATGGAAATATGTAAAGAGACTCCTATAATTGTGAAAAATTAATCCCAGATTAATTATCTATTAATTATCAACTTCAAAATTATTCCACTAAAAGTTTGAAACTGAACTCCTGTTTACATACCGTATTACGAAAGCTCTTTCACGTAGTGCTTCTTCCATGATTTATTCATCGCTTGCTTAATCCCCATATGTTATCCATGATTGAATTACGGACTTTTTCTGTTTTACCTTTTCAATCCTTTTAACTTAAAGTTCAATTATTCTCCATTGAAAGAACCACCAATTGTAAAACCATACAATTGGTGAACCACTAGAGAACACAAAGTAAACCGATGGCCAAGATCTTGTTATATTATCTTTCAATCACCGAATAATACCTTTAAGTAGATAACATTTACTATCGTTAATATAGCTATGGATTCCATATCTATGAATCTTGATTTCTCCATCTATAAGTCATGCACCCAAAACACAAGTATATTGACCATAAATTAACAGTGTCTCACCTTTAGTGCATCAAAGTACATAAGTCATTGATACGAACTCAAGTAATCATTTCAGAATTAAGATTAATGCAGGATGATAATCAAAGCATCATTGATTCTTATAAACGGAATTATTAAACCGAATCAATTAACACTTTAAGTCCAGTCTAATGTCATACCTCAATACTGGTATACATTAAAGTTTCTACTCAGAACCTATCCGATGGTCAAGACAAACCATCCCTCCAAGGAAGTAGACAACCTTTACAATCTTATCATGAATAAGATCCCCAAATCTTATTCCGTTGATTGCAGACTATTTATTTAGACTGTTATCAAATTACCACATCTTCTATGCATACCCCGTATACATATGGTAATTCGATATATTACTAACAGCCTAAGAGTATTTTATGTTTGCTCAGAATAATCATACAATTAACAAATGAAAGTAAATAGGACACAACTTATTAAACATGAATAACTTCCTCTTATTAATATTAAAATGTCATTTACAGAAAATCCCTAATATTGATTTTCTATCCTTATGGCACATATAGATCCCAACAATATTGATGTCTATTGAAGCATTTCCGAAGCCACTACAAAAGGAGATTTCTGAATTCAACCTGGAAATGATAACCTGGAAACTTTCTTCTCTGACTCTCCAATCCGATTTGCTAGAATCCATTAAGGCGCACCAAGGGAAGGACTCCTTTTTGCTAAAAGCGCAACTTTTTGGTGGAAAGAACAAAGAGTTCAAGACCTCAGCCGATGGTGTCATGTACTTCAAAAAAAGAATTTGTGTTCCTGACTTTGAATTTTTAAAGGATCAGATCATGTTAGAAGCACACATGACGCCATATTCAGTACATCCAGGAGCATTCAAGATGTACAAAGATCTCCGAGATAACTATTGGTGGCCAAATATGAAGAATGAAGTGGCAGAATACGTGGCAAAGTGCCTAACTTGTCAAAAAGTTAAGGCCGAGCATCGACATCCGGAAAGAGAATTACAGAAGATAGAGCTTCCTGAGTGGAAATGAGAGCAAATTACTATGGATTTCATAGTAGGATTACCCAGAATTGCAAGTGGGAACGACACGATTTGGGTTATCGTGGATAGATTAACCAAATCAGTCCACTTTATTGCGATTAAGGCCACATTCTCAATGGAAAATATAAGACCCGAAATTTTGTAGACTTGTAATCTCCTTGTTTATAAGGAATTAGAGTCTAATTTATGTAATTATGATGTGTTATATGAAAAATTATGAATAATAATGAAAAATTCATAATTTTATTCAAATGATGTTCGAGTCCTCATTTAATGATTTTGAGACTCAATTAATGTTTCACGAGCCAAGGATAAGGTTTCTAAAGGAAAAAAAACGAAAAAGGATGAAATTTCACGAAAGTCAAAAGTTTGACCAAAAAGTCAAAGGGTTGACCAAAAAGTCAAAAGGTTGACCAAAAAGTCAAAGTTTGACCGTGACGGGGTCACAACGTCGACTTTATAAGTATGATGAAGGGATATGAAAAGAATCTCCGAAAATGGAGTTTTATAAGCCGTAAATCCACCCTAGAAAAAATCAAGCACACCGAAAAAGGAATTAAGGGCAAAAAGGTCTCCGAAAAATTGGAGAAAGAGAGTTTCGGTCCAAATTTACATGGAATAATTTTTGGACAAAAATATAAAATAAGAATGCTCATCACAGTGTTGAAAATAACTGTAGAGCGCGAAAGGAGCCGTGAAAGAACGAGACGGCCAAATAAGGCATTAAGAGAGCTAGTGGAAGGTGACATCAACCTCTTGACATCACCCTCCACCAACCCAAGGCTACACATGTGGACTCCCCCATTCCCTTAAAAATTCGGCAACTAGTAGGGAAAAGAGAAAAAAATTGGTTAGTTGGAAACCAATGAAGGCTTGAAAGCCAACCAAGTCAAGGACACATGCCCATGCTTGTGATATCATTCTCTACTCACCAAAGATTAAATAAGTGAGCTTGTCCTCCCTCCCATCATATTCGGCTGCACCATGAAAGAAAGGAAGAAAAGAAAATCAATGGGAACAAGACATAAAGCCATGATTTAAGGACCAAAAAAGTTGAACAACATGGGAGAAAATTTGTGGGATCTCTAGGACCAACCAAGAGAGGACACATGTCCCTCCTTACCCTTTAGTTTTCGGCAACCAAGGCAGCCATCCCCTCCCTTTGGTCAGCAACAGCTGGTGGCAACAAAGAAAAGAAAAAAAAAATGGGAACAAAGGCTAGACATCAAGCCTTAAATCAAGAAAAAGGTGCAACCACTCTTGTCCATCAAGTCCCCTCACTCTCTAGTCATTTTTGTTCAACCAAAATGAGTCAAACCCATGCCTTTTCCACCCCAAAAATCCGGCTGCAGCCACCCCATTTTCAGCCCTTGGATTTGGCAGCCAACAAGGAAGAGAGTGACAAGACAAAAGCCTTGAACCAAGGGACAAGAAAGCAACCACTCTAGTCATTCAAGACATCTCATCTTTTCCTTTCTCTTTTTCCTTGTCAAAGCAGCCAAAAGCTTTGCTTTTCCTTGAGGATACTCGGCAGCTAGGGAGAGAAAGAGAGAGAGAGAGATTCAAAAAGTTTTGGGTTTCTATCTCCTTGGAGTTTCGGTTCTAGAGAGAGAACTAAGGAGAAGTGAGAAAATTTTTGGTAAGTTCTTCAAGAGGAGGCCGACCAAGAGCAAGAAAGGAAGAGGAAAAAGAGGTGAGTAACTCTTGATAAATTCTTGGATCTCCTTCTTATGATGCTCGGTTTTGTTAGAGCAAGAAAAAGCTAACAAAACTCTTCTTGGTTCCACTTTCTTGTACAAAAACCGTGAGCCACCAACAAAGAAGAACTTGAGAAATTTTTGGTGAACTTTTGGGAAGGAAACCGAGCAAGAGGAGGAGGAGAAAAGGTAAGAAAAACTTGGTTTTTCTTCATGAGATTTTCGGTTTTTGCTTAGAGGCAAGAAGAGCTAACAACAAAAATTTTTGGATGCATTTTTCATGAAGAAACCGTAGGCTAAGAGCAAGCCAAGGAAAGGAAGGAAATCTTTGGATTTTCAAAACCCTAACTTGGGTTGAGGTAAAATCCCTTAAACCACCTTGAATCTAAGCTTTATTTAAGTGTTTTTAATATTGATTCAAGTGGTTTGTAAGGACATAAGTCCATTTAATTTTCTGCCCTCATCTATGGTGTGTGTGTGTGCTTGATAAGGTTAGGTTGGTTGGCTGATTTTTAATGCCTGATTGCTTTAAAATTTGTGTTTGAAAATGATGGATTTTTCATGTTAGAAGATAGGTTGTATGTCCCATAAGTTTAGGCCAAAGATCTGCCCTTGGCAGCCAAGAGAGCTTGCTAGACTTAGGGATGGATTTTGTGTGATGGTATGTGATGATGCATGAGTTAGAACCATGTAACCCTAATCTTTTTAATTTTCGGATTTGGGGTTGCATGAGTAGATGAGATGGATTTATGGGTTGTAATGGGACGTTAGAAGCGCTGCTTGATGTTGTCTAAGCTCCCGATGTGATCGGTCAAGATAAATTCCGCGAATAGGGCGTAAACCGAAGAGAGGAACCGAAACTGCCAATTCGGATTCGAATCTGGCCAGTTTCGGGAAAGGGTAATTTCAAGACTCTTAGAGGCCGAATGAGGTAAAACTCAAAACACGAAAGTTGTTCAGAACAACTTTTCCTAGAAGATAACGCAGACAGAATCTCGAAATAAGGCTCCAAACGCCTTCGTTTTACCCAAAACCCGTGGCTGAACCCTGGGACGTTCTCCACACAGTTTTTCAGAGTTAACCCGTTTTCAAATAAAAACTGGTACTGATCTAGGCCGAACTAGATTTTGTGCAAAACATAAAAGTTTTATCATTTTTCGATAGCTACAACTTTTGTGAAGACAAGTTTTTCAGATTCCAAGCCAATTTTTAAACTGGGCGCGTTTTGTGAGAGACGCGTAGAGAGCCCGAAATCTTGCAAATGAGTCTCACGAAAATAATTTTTAGAAAAATTGTGAAGTGTTCTTAAATGGTCATTTTAGCTTCGGAAACCGTTCCAAAGGTGGTTTCCGACCCCAAATGATTTTATAAAAGATTTATTTCGAAAATCATGGATTTTAAGGGCTCGGGTTTGAAATTCACATTTTTCTCCAAGGTCAAGAAAAAGAGAGTTTCATACCAAACATTTCCAAGATAAAGAAAATAATAGGTTTAAGCCAAAGAATTTTCTAATTAAAGGAATTAAAATTTTACAAGCAAGAAGAAGGATTTTTGGAAACTTATTACACAAGATTTTCCAAAAATTAAGGAAGAGGAATTTTATAGCAAAATTGGTAAACAAGCCGATTACGAATGGTAACCGGATATTATATCCGAGTTACAAACACAAGGATAACCAAGGGTTGACAAAAAGTTGACCCAAGGTTAAATAAGGTTAACCTTAAGGGTTACCCAACATAACCCAAAGGGATACCCACATAAACAATTGGGCTAAGATTTAAAGGGTAAATGGAAATAACCCCATAACAAGGATGTATGAGCAAAGCCACTAATAGAACAAGGCTCTAAACCAAAAGGTTACCTAATGTAACCTCTTAAGGATTTAATCGAAGTTCAATAAAAAATGGGGATTAAAGTGGCCAAGATGGATAACATGTATAGGGGACATACAACCAAAAGTAAATGTGAGTGTTGGTAGGTCGCCAATACCTTACGAAAGGATCCTGATCCTATATTTTTGGTATATCAGGAAAGTGAATTGCGGTTACCGACGATTTAAGGAACGCGATTCTAAGGATACGGCGCTAGAGGTAAGTACAAACCTCACCTGCAGTATGAAAGCTAGTAAATTATGTTCAGATATGTGGTTTTCAAATATGCTGCAATATGTTGTGTGCTATATCTATGAATGCCATGTTTTATGAAAAATGCTATTTTTACGAAATGCCATATTTATAAAAGGTGCTATTTTCGTAAAATGCTATGTTTATAAAAAGGTGCTATTTTTGCAAAAGATTATAAGAATGCCATGCCATATTATGAATGAGAGAAAAGTATGTTATCATGTAGTGACATCATATGGTATGTTCACTAAAGATAAATAACATGGTAAGAAATCACAAGTAAAGTGTCGTACCAACCCCCCAAGGTGGAGGATTTTATATACAAGTTATGGATTCGCCCTCTCGTTTTTGTAAGATGGTGTAATCACTTGTGTTTTCCTGGAGCAGTTAGGGACTTGCAACCCCATCTAACTGTATCTGGAGGCGCGCTATATTGTTAAGGGTACGTACACTATGGGGGCCCATAAGAAAGGTAAGAAAGTTAAAAGAATTGCATAAATGGAACATAAATGGTTCACGCATATGCATATGATGATGTATGTTTTTCTTGATGTTTTAAATGTTTTGTGAGATCATGTTTGTGCTTACTGGGCGAAAGCTCATTCAGTTATATTTCATACTGTAGGTAAAAAACCCGCAGCTTAATGCTGGGCATTGTTGGAGCGGTGTGGCGGCAGACGGAGGCGGTATGGATACCACTACGCATAGTTTTCGCAAATATTTTGATAAGTAAAGAAGTTTTGTACATATAAGTATGTATGGTAAAGACAAATTATGCTTTACGGTATTTTGGAACCAAACACCTTAAGTAACGTTTACTTAAGTAGTAATGATGTATTACCAAAGACAAATGTTTTATGAGCATGTTTCAAAAAAAAAAATATATCCCCAAATTTTCAAGTAAAGTAAGTAAGTAATTTAAGGAATGACGGCCCTACGTAGTAAGGGGGCGTCACAGAAAAATTGGCCGAAATTTTTGTATCCCAAATCGTCAGGCTCCATGGAGTGCCAAAATCGATCATCTTAGACCGCGATGGACGATTCACCTCTCGATTTTGAACAAGTGTTCATAACGCCATGGGGTCAAAATTGAAGTTCAGTACGGCATTTCATCCCCAAATTAACGGTCAATCAGAACGAACTATCCAGACACTGAAGGATATGCTAAGATCATGTGTCTTGGACTTCAAGGGAAACTGGGATCAGAAGCTGCCATTGTTCGAATTTTCGTACAATAACAGCTATCATGCTTCAATTGGCATGGCTCCATTTGAAGCGCTATATGGAAGAAAATGTCGATCTCCTATTCATTGGCAGGAAGTTGGACGGAAACAACTTCAGATGACGGAATTGATCAGGAAGACCTCTAAAGACATCAAGAAAATTAAGTAGAGGCTCGACATAGCTTTTAGCAGACAGAAAAGTTATGCCGATAAACACAGAAGGCCTTTAGAGTTTCAGGTCGAAGATATTGTGTTCATCAAGATTACTCCTATAAAAGGAGTAATGCGGTTTGGTAAAAAGGGGAAGCTTAGTCCAAGGTATATAGGACCGTTTGAAATCCTTGAAAGGATTGGAAAAGTAGCCTATAAGCTTGCCTTACTGCTAGAATTAGCGTCGATGCACAATATTTTCCATGTCTTGATGCTAAAGAAGTACGTACCAGACCATTTTCATGTGCTCAATCAAGAACCAGTTGAGGTTCAAACCGAGTTAACTTATGAAGAAAGGCCTGTGCGAATTTTGGATCGGGAAGAAAAGGTCCTGAGAAATAAAACCATTCCCATGGTTAAGGTGTTATGGCGAAACCACAAGGTTGAAGAGGCAACTTGGGAAGTGGAAGAGGAGATGAGAAAGAACTACTCCAGTTTATTCTAATTTTCGAGGACGAAAATTTTTAAGGGGAATAGATTGTAATAACTGAATTTTTCAACGATATGATTTCTTGCAGAGAAATTCAAACTGTACCATGAAGGTATGTATGCAAAATCCTGATTAGGATTTTTGTTTAATTTTATGAGCTCTTATGATTTTGTAAGACTCAATAATGAATTGGTAGGTTAAGCAAATAGCCTTTTTGGGTGAAAAGGAGAAATAAAATCCATGATTTTATGTTAGTCAAAGTTTGACTAAGAAAGTCAAAGTTGACCAAGAAACTCAAAGGTTGACTAAAATGGTCAAAGGGTTGACGTACTGATATATGAAAAGCAGTATGGAAAATATACTACGAAAGTCGTAATTACGGACAAGATAATATGAATAAGAATTAAAACCACCATAGTAAAATCAAGCACATTAAATAGGATTTAAAGAGCCAAAAGGCTTTAAGCAAAAAGAAAATTTTTTGTACAGTCCATTTTTACACAAATAAATTTTGGATTGCAGTGCAGTATAACAGTATTATGTATTAGTGAGCATAGTACTAGAAATATCTGTGTTAGCATTAAAATGGACTGCCTATTAAGGAAGAAGGCAAACAAGCCTTAATCAGGCTTACCTCATCAACCTTTATAATTATGACATCATTATGGAATTAAGCCAAAAATTAGAAAGTAATGGGATGTTCTAGAGTATGAGGTGGCCGGCCATTTGGGGGGTTAATTGGGAAATATTTTTGCTTCAAGCGTTTTTAAGCAAAGTTTGAATTAAAAATAAATTCAAAAAAAAATTCTTTTTCACCTATAAATAGCCCATGGGGGGTGGTTTTTGGCTCCAAAAATTGAGAAAATTTAGCCAAACTTTGCCCATTTTTCCTCTAAAAAAATCCAGACACCAAAGAGAGAGCAAGAAGAGAAGAAAAATTGAAAATCCAAGGGAAGAAAACCCTAGGGAGGTGGTCGGTTTTCTAGTGATCAACAAGCCAAGGATTGGAAAATTTTTGGTGCTCATTCTAGGCCTAGGAACTGGTTGTGGGAAGGAGAAAAAGTGAGGAGAAAATAGGTTGGTGAGTGGCCGGTTTTTGTTAAAGCAACCACCAAGTGATTAACACAATTTTGGTGCCCTAACAAGCTAAGCAAAACCGGTTTTGGAGGAGACCTAGGGGGGAGAAAATTGGAAGCCAAAATCTTGAGTTAAATCAAGGTAATTCTCCCTTGACCTCAAACTCTTTAAATTGAGCTTCAATTTGAAATTTAGGTGCATTTCAAGTTGAATTTGTAAGAGCATAAGTTCAATTTAATTTATTACTCAAGTTGAATTTGTAAGAGCATAAGCGAGCTTGCCTGTGTCGTACCGACCCGCGTTAGGTCGGGTTGGACTATGGTTTGAGTTGGAAATGGACTGGCCGCCCCAACCACTCCATAGTTACACGCCCAGTACGGACACTTATGTAAGAGGCCCATAAGCAAGATAAGTTAAGATAAGATATGAATCATGTTATGAAAGTATAAGAAAGCATAATGAAACATAAATGGCTCGTGCATGATTAAGTACGTTATGCCATTATGTTATGATATGTCATGTTATGTTATGTGTTATACTTGTGTGTCGCGGATGTATATGTTGTACTTGCTGAGCGAAAGCTCACGTCTTACATCTATGCTGTAGGTAAGCAACCTATGGGCAACCTCTGATACAAGATGGGGGGGGGCGTGGCAGAGCAAACTGTGAAATGTGTGAATGTCGAGTGCTACGCGTTTTGCCTTTATGAATATTTTATTTAGTCTTAGAACATCGATATCTAATTATTGTTTATATGCTTATCGAACATCGCTACTTAATTATCTCGCATATATGTTTATACGCTTGTAAAAAAAAATTTCGCTATTTACGCTAAGTAAGTAAGTAAGTACGTTATGCATGCATGTATGTATGGTAACGGCCTGTGCTAGGCGGGTTGTTGCATTCATATTGTCCCATCCGAACCCAACACGAATCATGGCCTCATTTGCCTTTTATATATGTCATTCCAAACGGCAATACTAACGTACCTTGAACAGTTTGACAATAACTGTGGTTCATTCCCACCGATGGTATTGACATGATGGTAAAAAAAGGTCTTAATTAGAACCCTAACTTTTAGTAGATGAGCTAATTGAGTCACCTATCATATAGGTTTATCAGTTTGACGACCATATATTAATGAACTTTGTGAGTCCTTGACATGTTAGATATTCAAGACCTATAGGATAATTTATAGTCTCATCGATAATTTTAATTACTGCTTACCCTTTACATGCTAGGCTAGAGGGCACGAAAATACTATTAATTCTCATTTATTTATCAATACTAATAATAATAGTGACAACGGTTCATTTGCATTTTTACGTGCCTTGGGCAATAATAATAGATAGCCTGTGAGATTAGTCTCATAGTACTAACGACCATGAGGTGATTTGTATCGTTCTAAAAATGTTTATAAATGAGAAGGTATGCCAAAGGGTTATTTTATTAGAACTTATATTAATAACTTTTCATTTTTTCCCTCTGCATTTTGGTTAAATAATGGATAGGAAGCATATGTTTGATAGGAGAATGACTTGATAATATCACACCAAGGAAAAAATTGATGATTTATTGAATTCCCTTCAAAAAGAAAAAGAAAAAAAAAAAAAAAAAAAAAAAAACACACGCACACACACATCTTTAATTAATTATTACCTCCATTATAACATTTTCAGTTTCTTTCACCACTCCAATTGAAAAAGTATAGAAGGTAAAAAATATATATATATATATTTTTTTTTTCACGTGGACCATGAGATTGGATCTTAATGATAAGGTTTTTTGTTATTTATAAAGTATACTTTTTCTGCTTTATTTAAATTTCACTAGCTAGATTTCGTTATTTGTCTAAAGAATAGATTTTCCCGATCAATTTTATGTAATAATAGTCATTCAGTTTGATTTCTTCTATAGTGATAGCATCCGAATCAAATTGAGAGCACCCGTCTTTTGTATTATTTTTTAAAATAATTTTTTTAAATGAATAATGGACATCGGAATTAGCACATGCATCTAGACATCCCGACTAGGGATCAACACCCCTTTAGCATCCTCTTCATTTTCCTAATCCATTGGTTTATTAATTAAAAAGAAAAATAACCATGATGTTTGTAAAAAGAACTAATGAACATTAAACAACCATGCAAGCAAAACTAAACAGACAAAAAAAGCCTAACCACAGATTACAAGAGCTGGAAGCCAGATTCAGAGGATTAAGCCTTAACTTACACCTTGAACAAGACTTCAAGTGTGCATCGTTGACAATTCTCTAAGCAAAATCCAATGAGAAAAAATTAGAGGGTAAAAAGAATATATGTTATTACTTATAAAGTCGACTATATCCTTGTTACTCGTAGCAGCATAAAATTTCAGGACGTTGAACCACCAACTGATATTGCCTGAATGAATTGCATGCGAAGCAAACTTATCCACGTCATGATTATTTTCTCTACAAATGTGTGATACTCTCTAAGTTCAATTTAATTATTAGATAAGAAGAGAAGAAAATAACAAGTTTGACTCGGACTCTTAATTTTTTAGTTAAATATTACCCATATATATTTGACTTGTTTTGCTGAATTAAATCTATATGGCTTAATTACAAGATGATATGCATGTAGCCAAGAGAATATATATATCAATATCATAGTTAAATGGCGAAAGCGTGGACAAACGGAAAAGCCATTTCTAGCCAATTTATCAGTGCACCGCGAGCATGGTGAATGCTATGTTGTGATTGTAAGTATAAAAGAATAGTAATGCGGGGTTTGAATCCTTTATCCTCAAATTTAAAAATAAAATAAAATAAAATACGCTGCACGTAATATAATATAGCCTATCATAGAGACAACAAGGGGAAAAAAACCGTATACCTGTTTGTTTTTTCTCAAAATAAATATTCGAAGAAAAGGGTAATATGACCAAATTGAGTGGATAAAATAGTACAAAAGATTGACAAAGCACTTAATTCATATTTTAAAAAGTCTTCGTGGAAATTTATGTGCCTCTAGTCTTTGTCAGCTTCTTCTTTTTCTTTTTTTTTTTTTTTAATTAGTATTTTATCAGTAACTCAGCAGGTTATTTGTTAATATATCGTGATCACAAAGCAAGTGGACAAGATGTCGGCATTATTATATCAAATTTTCTGGAAAGTGATTACCTTCCTAATTTATAATAATTTTTCTTATGCCTTTATTATGATCTTCCTTACAAAACAAGTTAATCACATTCTCAAATCAGTGTCGTATAGCGTTCAGCAACAAAGATTAAAAATAAATTAAAAATCAAAACAAAAAAAAAAAAAAGAAAAAAAAAAAGAGAAGAAGGAAACAAAAGGAGTACCAAATGGAGTCGAAGGCCATTAAACATTTCACGATGTCTATTTTTATGTCTTTCATCAGAGATTGGACTTATTTTTTACCAATAGATAGTGCTCAATATCATTTATAATTTTTTGACGTTCTTCAATTTAAAACCAAAACATGCAACATATGTGCCGAGCGGGATAGGATCATAATAGGATGAGCCACCCAAAGAAAAAAGAAAAGATACGAAAAACAATATTTAATATTATCATTATTATTTTTGCGAGAAACGAAAAAGAGATAAAAATAAGCATAATAATGACAATGAATTTGGGAGCTATTACTGTCCTTTCCCACTTCTTCCTACTTGATGTTATACTTGTTGAATTAAAGTATTTAATTTGCTGTTGTCGTTTTCCATAAAGTATTTAAAATTTTGTAACAATTTTAAAGGTAAATCACCCAATTTTTTTTGGATTTTATTGGAAGTGCAATGAATGGAGCTCAAGACAATCACTTTCGCTCCAATATATATAATTCCAAATTCCTTGTCCGTTTTTCTTTCTTTCTTTCTTTTTTTTTTTTTTTTTGGTAAATTAATTCCTGCAGTTGAAACGTTGTCCTAATTACAGATAAACTAATCCCAAAACGTGACATCAACAAATGCTCTCATATATCAATATATATATATTTATCTTGACAAAAAGAAACAAAATTAAAAGAATGACTTTGGATATCCCACGTTGAAATCCTTGTAGATCGATACTGAAATAAATAATTACAAGAATCTTTCTTTGCACTTTAGCAATATTAAGCAATATGATTCTCTTTTTCTATTCTTAATGAAAGGCTCAAGGTTTTGGTTTTCATGCTAAGCTTATACAGCATTAAAAATATCGCTATAGTCTTTTTGATACCCTCGCCTTGTAATTTTTTGTATATATTATTATAATAATTAGTTGATTTTAATATAATACTTTTCAATAACGCTTTCTTTTGTAATAATAATAATTCTAAAAAATTTATGAAAAATTGAATATAAATCAATTATCAATTATGAGATAAAAATAAAATATTATTATTATTATTGGATCTATCCGGACAAAAGAGATTTTCCAAAATTATTATTATTTTTGATACGTACTTGTCTTTTTTGTTATTACTAAATAGATTTAAACAAAGTTGACTTCTTTATTTCCATAATTTAAGAGAAAAAGGTCGGTCCAATAATGATACAAACTCGGCAGACGCTTGCGTGAGGGAGACATTGTAAAATGAAGCAGGTCCAGCATGATGATGCAAGGTCGAATTCGAATATATAAGAGATAATTATAAAAATAATCAATCATTGAGGAAGACAAATATGTATGGTCTTTTTCCCCCACTTTCTTTATATCTGTTAAAGGAGCGTAAGTCGGCAAATAATTTTTTTTTTTTTTTACTTTTGCTGCTTTGCTGTTTTTTTTTTTTCTTTTACTATTTTACTTTACTGTACAGTGAATAGTGTTTTTTTTTTAACTTTTACTGTTTTGTTACAGTTGTTTTTTTTTTTTTTTTTTTTTTTTACTTTTGTTGCTTTGCTACAGTAAATGAGACAATATTTCACTATTTAATAAACAGTGATTTTTTTTAAATTTTTATTGCTTTTGCTATACAGTTTTTTTTCTACAGTAATGCACAGTAGTTGATTTTTCTACATTAAACTATCGATTTTGCCCCTATCCTATGTGCTGATTTTGGCTTATCTACAGTAAAAAGACGGTTTTGTCCTCACATATTTTACTATTTTATCTACAGTACAGAGACTTTTTTGCCCCTCTGATTTAGTTGGTTTTCCTTCATCTACAGTGAATTGACATTTTTACCCCTTTTATGCAGAAATTGTCGACTGCCCACACAATATAATTACCGTTTTACGCCTCTTTTTTAGTTCCTTTTCTTTTGCCTACAGTGTGTTGCCAGTTTTACCCCTATTTAGAGTTTTTTTTTCTTAATATTATTTTTACCTTTTTTTCACGCCAAATTTTAGATATTAGATTCTGACTTATTGTTATATTGTGCGTCTTTTTTTTTATATTATTTTTAAACGATTTTTTACTTTAAATTTTTTATCTTTATTTCGATTTTTTTGTGTGTTTTTTTTTTATTCTTTTGTTCTATTTTTTAAAGACCCCTTTTTTTAAGGATTCTGCATGCAATTTTTTTTCTTTTTTCTTTTTTTTGTTTTATATTTTAAAAATCATTTTTTTTTAGTTTTTGCATGTATATAACCTGATAAAAAAATTTTATTTTTTTTAAAACAATAAAAAAAGGAGAAAATGGGATATATATTTTATTTTGTTATAATGTTTTTGTTAGGGTTAGTTTTTTCCGATTATTTTGAGTTTAAAGATTTTTTTCCTTTTTTTTTTGTTTTCTGCTTTATTTTTGTTTTAATTTTTTTCTTTAAATGAGTATAACTACAGAAAATTTTTTTCTTTTTTGCTTTTGTTTTCATTTTTATTATTGTTAGTATTATTATCATTTTGATTTTGCATCTTCACTGTTGGGTGAGATTATGAGAAGAATTATACTTATTATAATTATAATATTTATCTTAACCAACTGTTTTTATCATATAATACTCAATTTTTTTTATTTATTTTTTTCTTCTTTCCCCGTGCAATGCACGGGTATTAAACTCATTCTATTCTAAAGTAATATGTATTCATTTATAAGATCTCTAATATATAGCAATCATAAATTTGAAACACATATATCTCTATCTTGTTGTGATATTCCACATAAATTTTTTTATGTGTGTGTGTCTTGACGTTCACTTGTTAGATTAAAAGCTTCTAAATACACTAGAACAGAATAGAGATTCGACGACGGTTAAAAACCGTCGTGTTAATACTTATACAACGGTTTTTAAACCGTCGTGGAATCCACAGTCGTGGTATGTTTTTGGATTCCACGACGGTTTATTGACCGTCGTGGTAGATAAGATAACACGACGGGCAAATGCCTGTCGTGGTACCTCGAGCTACCACGACGGGCATTTGCCCGTCGTGGTACCTCGAGATACCACGACGGGCAAATGCCCGTCGTGGTAGCTCTGGTAACCCGGGGTTAATGCAAATTTGGTAACCCGCGTCACATTTCACAATATCTGCAAATATTAAAAGAAGAAGACATCACCATCTGCAAATATTAAATAGAGCATATACATATATATATTGATGACCTGAAACGCATAGGGCTGCAGATAAACCAACAAAATTAAAAGAAGAAGAAGAAGAAGAAGAAGAAGAAGATGCATAATCTGGCAGGAGGCGATGGAGGGGCAACAATTGGAACGCGCGGGGCACGAGTATATCTGGAGCTCCGCCTGCGCTCTAATTGGCCCTGACCACTTGATGTTCCACCTCCATTCATCATCCCCTCAGATGGACGGCCAGGATCCACCACCATGGCCACTACCTCATCATCATCACCATCATTATCATGATTAATAGGACAGGTAGTGTTCTCCAGCACGTGCACTGCAACACCTTCGGGAAAGGAAATATCAAAAAATGCATCCAGATCTGCACTCATTATCATCTCCCAGCTAATACCATGATCATCATCTGCCATTGACGCCGAAAGAAATAAACAAAGGAAGCAAGAAAGGAAAAAAAAAAAAAAAAAAGGTTAAACGAGAGGACAAGCAAAACTGCTAGTTAGCTGGTGATGATCAGGGACACTGGGGGTCTCAGAAACAACCTCTCTCTCTACTCTTTTTGTCTCTTTCTCTCCTTAAATGGAAAAAGAAGAAGAGAAGAGGAAGAGAAGAAGAAGAAGAAGACTGGAAATCGGTTCTTGGTGATTTCATTGTGTTCTTATGCATAAAAGATGATAATTTCGGCCACTTGCACAGAGGCACGTTTCTCGGGTAATTTTTTAAATTTCGCGGCACGGATACCACGACGGTTTTGGTACAAACCGTCGTGGTAGTGGTATCTACCACGACGGTCTTTTGACCGTCGTGGTAGCCGAGGATACCACGACGGTCAAAGACCGTCGTGGTATCTAGGTCCCAAAAAGGGACCTACCACGACGGTCAAAAGACCGTCGTGGGAGGTCCATTTTTGGGACCTACCACGACGGTCTTTTTGACCGTCGTGGTATTCTCGGTTACCACGACGGTCAAAGACCGTCGTGGTAGGTCCCGTCAGGGGAACCTACCACGACGGTCTTGTGTGACCGTCGTGGTATCTCCGAGATATCACGACGGTCACACAAGACCGTCGTGGTATCTCGGAGCTACCACGACGGGCACAAAGACCGTCGTGGTAGCTCCGAGATTCCACGGAGATACCACGACGGTCACACAAGACCGTCGTGGTATCTCGGAGCTACCACGACGGGCACAAAGACCGTCGTGGTAGCTCCGAGATTCCATGACGGTCTTTGTTGACCGTCGTGGTAGCTTCGAGTTTCCACGACAGTTTTTGTGTGCTTTTCGGCTCCGTGTTTTTTCTGAAATTACGACGACGGTTTTTTTAAAAACGGTCGTCGAATATCAGTCGTGGTATCCACATTTTCTAGTAGTGATATCAAATATATAAAATTTTAAGCTGACGAAAATCAGACAAGAATAACATATTTGTTGTCGAATCCATTAAAAACACATATATTGAAGACAAACCTCATTTTAAAAGAGTTGAAAATTGATTTCTTATGGAGTTTGTGTTTTTTTTTTTTTTTCTTATAAAGTTCTATTATATGTGTAGAGGGTCGAATTTACAATCAAAGAAAAATAGGGCCAATGACCGAAATAGGACGCCGAACAAGTCATTGACCGGTCGTCGGCGTGTCATTAGTGAGTCGCAAGAAATAAAGCAAAATTGCAAGAAAACTAAATAAAGGCAGAGACAACAGATTTTATAGAGGTTTCACCCATAATCTCTAGGCTACATCCTCTATAGTGCTTCTGGGAGCTTCCACTATATGTAAAGGGCGTTACAATGGAGATTTTGAGTAAAAAAGGGATAGAAAGAGATGGGTTATGATGTGATACATAGAGATTTAGGGAATTTTGTGAGTATTTTGCTGAGTACAATGTCTTGGACGTCTGTAATGGTTGGAAGAAGAGGATCCTCAGGCTTGCGGAGTAAGCCTTGATTTATAGGGACCGGTTTGATGCCTTGAGTTACTTGATTCTGGTGGAATATGCCCTGAATGTTGATGGGTAGTTGCCATTTTCTGTATTGCTGAACTTTCCAATTTGAGAATGACTAAAAGATATCAGGAAACTACCTTTTCTGAGAGATCTGATCTTGCTGACTGGTTCCCTTGGATGATATGCTGAATTTAGTTTGCTGATACTGCCCATGAAGTCAACTTTCCTTATTTAGCTTTGTTGACCTTCCAGTCGCTCGCCAGTCGTTCTCTTGTCATCCAGGATTCATTTCCAGGTCTTCTAAACTGCCTGTTGCAAGTCGTCCCGTGCTCTCTGATGACTTATTTGGGACGTGTGTATGGTAAGAGATGAGGTACGAAATTTGATTTCAACAGTTAGCCTCTCACTCCATAGTCTATTATACGTTGATTTAACGAGTATTTATGTCTGAATCGTGCTTTCTGGGGACTAGCGGATGACTCGTCATCAACTCCTGGGTGACTCATGTGCTATTTAGGATGGTTCTGCACGCTTTCGTACACATCTCGTCTTTTGGGTTAAGCGGCGGTTGTAGGTGGTTGAGAAGACGTGTTACAGTCGACGTGACTCGCTAAGCGCACTTTCCA
The DNA here is from genome assembly GCA_025413485.1 of Ficus microcarpa. Lineage (NCBI taxonomy): Eukaryota > Viridiplantae > Streptophyta > Magnoliopsida > Rosales > Moraceae > Ficus > Ficus microcarpa. Next base: position 3,064,387 of record CM046386.1, read on the forward strand.
ACATTTGAAATGATGAAAAACCATCACTTGATCTCGACTGTTGATGAGAAGCAATCATGGCCCTTGATTCTAATTTTTGGGAAGTTAAAATCAAGATTTTTGAAAAACTTCCCAATTCTTTTCCCATTTTTCCTTCTCTCGAAAGCATTCTCTCTCCCAATTGCTCCTAAGTCCGAAATCCTTCATCTTCTTCTGCAATCTTCTTCATAGGTATGATTTCTTCTTCCTTTGTCTCTTTTCTTTTGTTTTTGTTGCTTTTCCTTTTCATGTGACTCACGAATTGCTGTGATTTCTCAGGTTTCCAGCTTCAGGTGTCATCGAGTTTGAACTTTACCTCCATTAGAGTCTAGGCCATGTCTGTTACTATGGATAACTTGCTAAAGATGTTCAAGGCGGCTCATGATGCACCATGCTATCAGCGGCCGATGTGAAAGCTCTATTGATTTGCTCCACTATGATGATGATGAAGGATAATGATCCTTGCTACGTCGACTGGGGCCTTCTGGAGGAAAACCTAGAGTCAATTCTAACTACAAAGGAGGTCAAGGGATGGTGAGAGGAGTTTGACCTTCTGACCGATATGGAAATGCGTGCTCCATACCTAGGAGAAATGGCTGATAATCCTCTTAAGGGTTGGTTTGCCATTTACGACATATGCGTGCTCCAAATTCTCTTAAGGGTTGACCTTTCATATGTCGAGGTTGGCTTCGGCGGTGTTGGTACACTATCAAATCACTTTGGGCCAACTGATGCGAACTCATGGAAGGCCATTCTTAGTGTGCAAGGACTTATAGATCAAGAGAATTTGACTATGGGTAAGGAAGATTTTCGAGCCCTGTACTTCTTGAAGTAGAACTCCGATTCTAGAGGCCGGTTTGCCTTCGTGAAGAAGAGTAGAAATACTCTGAAGTTTGAGAAGATTACCAACTTTGACTGCCATTGGAAAAATTGCTACGCCATGGGCCGTAGACTAGTGGATGCGGTGGGTTGCCCATAGACAAGTTCATTCATCTGGGGTTAGCTCGGTGAGTCAATTCGTGGGTTGAGTTGATTCGGTGTAACTTGTTGCTGCTTGTTGACAGGTTCTAATCTTCTTTAATTGCTTGTTTTGCAAATAGCTTCTTGACGAAAGCCCACCGATTGTCTACCAAGTTGCTAATGCGAGCAAGATTTTGTCTATGTTTGAGCCTCCTTCTCCTCATTCTCAAACTAGGTCATCTACAAACATGTCTGGTGAGTATTGAAAAGAAAATGAAAGTTTTCCAATTTGTTACCTCGTTTTTGGTCTTAACGACTTGTTTTGTAGGAAAAGAAAAGACCAAAGCAGAGCCTCCATTTGCCGATGAGATGTCGAAGCGTATGTCACGATGCAAGCCCACTTCTCACAAGGGCAAAGCTCTTGCTTCTTCTTCCGAGCTGATCACACTGGATGATGAGCACTCGGCTACTCCTTTGCTAGTCGCTTGTGCTTCGATTCCTAGGCCACCAGAGCACAAGAGGGGGGATGAAGAGTGGCACTTCGCACTAACAGTTCCGCAAGGCCTATCTCTCCAAGAGAATCATCATGCTGCTTCCCAGATTGGTGGAGCCTTGATAACTAAAGTGTTAGGAATGCCCTAAGAGTAAAAGACATTTTAGTTGTATTTTATTTATTTTAAACTAATTAAAAATATGTTTGAGGTTTTTTCTTTACATATTTGTTATATTGTCCTTATTTAGATTTATATGTTAAAATAAATGTAAGCAAATATGGCTCATTAACTACTTGGTGTTTAAATTGTTAGAATGTTACATGCAATGTATTTTTGTATGCGAGGAGACAATGTTTTAAAGTACGCAGTCTAAATCTATAGTTTGTAGTCTATGGGGTTATAGTGAGCATCTAACTCATATGAAAACTATTATGTTATCTAAAGTCAATTGGGGAGATAGTTTGTCTTGACCATTTGGAGTTTGCTGACACTACCTAGTGGTGGTGATATATTGAATTGGACCCAAGTGTAATTAATTCATAAGTCTGCTTGATTAGATTAATTCACTTTTGACGGTCATTTTGCAATAACCTTAATCATGAGAAAGTAAATGACTTTATATTTATGACTTGTGTACTTTGATATTCCAAAGGTTAAAGCGTTTTGGAGTAATAAACTATTAAACCGGTTCATTAGGTACATGACTTATATTCAATATGAGCTTTGCTTATAGATGTGGAATCACAACTCCCATAAAAAGTAAAGGTTATCATCTTAAACGGCATTATACAGGATATGAAAATGAACGAGGACTCAGGTTGTTTGTAGGCAAATGACTAATTATACACTTTCGGTGAATAATCATTTTCTTATTGGATGTATAATAGATCTTTAAGATAGCGTGATCAAAAGATTGAACGGACTTTGACTTTAAATTGATCGTGGATATCATATTAGAGTATTGTATATATGACAAGGTCATTGAACTATAGCTACACATTGACTTATGTAATACGGTATATAATTGGAAGTGCAGTTTCAAGTTTATAGTAGTGTGACTGTGAAACTATTAATTGTGTACTTAAATTTATTTGGTATAAAATAACTAGTTACATAGATTATTGGAGCACATAAAATATATATATGTCCAATTGGTCTATTTACTAGCTCAATGTAACTCCTTAATGGATGATACTCAATTGAGATATTCATTATAGTTTTAATTCTTGGACTTAGTGAAGAGAAAAATCCAAAACACCTCCACAATGTGTAAGCATTTTTTTTTTCTGCTAAAGGTAGAAGTAAATTTTGTTTTATTTAATTAATTGGATATATATTTAGTTTGGATAAATATTTATTTGAAGATAAGATTTGAAATTTGAATTATTTATATTTATCTTTTATAATAAATATGAGATTAATTGAAATTAAGAGATACGGATAAATTAATTATTTGAATAATTAATTTAAATATCTAGATAATTGTATTTAAATAAATATTTTAAATTAAATATGATAAATATCGTATTTGGATTTGAAATTGAAACAAAATCTTATCTTAATCTACTTTGTGTAAGCGTTTTTTTTTTTTTTTTTTTTTTTGGAAGATAAGGGAAGGAAAATATTTTCTTCTTATTGATTTTATTTAGATAATTATAAAATAATTATTTAATTCAAATAAAGTTGTCATGATTTTATTTTGAATTCAAATTAGAGTTGTGGAACATTATCCATGGAGATTAAATAATAAGATAATTGAAGATAAAAATTTGAATAAAACTTTGAATCTCCTACACCTATTGTGGATGATTTTTTTCTGTCTCCCAAGCAAGAGAAAAAACATAGATTTTATTTTAATGTTTTAATGTTTTAGTTTCTTTTGTGAATAAATTTTATATTTTCTGGAAATTTGATTTGCTTTTAAGATTTCATTTTTATTTGCTATATACACCTTCATTAAAAAGAATATTCAGAAAACAGTCCTAATCGATAACATTAGTAACTTTTTGAGTTAACATAGATACTCTGACGATTAATATACGACAAAATTAGGAAAATAACCATTAATTTGGCATCTCTTTATACTTTTTTCCTCGATAAGAGTAAAATTGATAATTTTGTCATTTCATTACATTAAATTAAATAATTAAATAAAAAATAGTAAATAGACAAAAATACCATTATCTCTTTATTTTCTTCTCTTTTTTATTTATTGGAATAGTTTTCATATATCTCTGACTCCATTCGTTGGCCGGTGTCTAGTCACCGGCTGTTGGCAGGTCACTAATCGCTAGTTGCTCGCCGGTCTTCGATCACCGATCGCCAATCACCAGCAGGTCCCTGGTAGCCAGCCAGTCACCAATAGAATGCAAAATGAATTATAGTAAAATATAAAACGAATTCCAATATAATGCAAAATGAATTTTATTAGAATCCAAAACGGTATTGGATTGTATGAGAATCTAATAAGGCAAAACGGATTCTAATAGAATGCAAAACAAAATCTATTAGAATGCAAAATGGATTCTACTAGAATCCAAAAAGGCAAAACAAATTCTGATAAAATAGAAAATGGATTCGGATATAATACAAAACTTATGTACAGAGAAAAGTATTTCGAAGTTTCTGCTTTGAAAATTGATATAAATATTTTTTTTTTCACTTTACTTGCTTAATTCGATAAAATATGTTTTCTGTTCAGTGCTGTATATTATATATATTATATGCATACATTCACTCAGACCTATACATATGCATATATGTATATAATTGCATATAATTGCATATATGCATATATGCATATATGTATATAATTGATATAAATATTTTTTTTTTTCACTTTACTTGCTTAATTCGATAAAATATGTTTTCTGTTCAGTGCTGTATATTATATATATTATATGCATACATTCACTCAGACCTATACATATGCATATATGTATATAATTGCATATAAATTTGGAGAGATTTAAAGAGAAAGAGAACCCTAGTTTTTTTAAGGATTTCATTGGGATCATTGGTCACAATCCAATCAAGACGCTAATCAGGTGCAGACTATCTTTTTGATACAGAACTAAGCGTAAAAACCAGATATAAAGATGGTAACGAGCATTGTTGTTTCCATTATTATAGGCACAATGAATTTAATGATTTTAGTGTTGTGAACTTTGGAAAAGGATTTAAACATTTCGATATAATCTATTGGAAGCATGTGTTATTTTTCTTGTGAATGATTTTCTTGTTTTCGATGGTTTGTTTGCCAATAAAATTTATTTTTGTTCATTTGGTTCACTTTTTAGTGATTTGTTTGTCGGTTTTCTTGCTTCCGTTTATTTGCTGAGAAAATTTTGGTGTTGTAGGGTGAAAATAAAAATGTTAACGATTTTGTGTTTCAATCGGAAATGCGAAAAAAGAAAACTATGAGAATCTATTTTAGATTCTATCATAATCCGTTTTGGATTCTATTATAATCAATTATGCATTTTATCATAATGCATTTTGCATTCTTGCATTCTATCAGAATGCGTTTTGCATTATATCAAAATGCGTTTTGCCTTCTCAGATTCTGGTAGAATCCATTTTACATTCTGATAGAATTTGTTTTGCATTCTATCAGAATTCGTTTTGCTTGTTTTGCATTCTATCAGAATGTATTTTGCCTTGTCAGATATAATCTGTTTTGTACTCTATCAGAATCCGACCTTTTTGCATTTTATGAGAATCCTTTTTGCCTATTTTGCATTTAATCGGTTTCCATTTTGCCATCTCAGATTCTGACAAAATCTATTTTGGATTCTAACAGAATCTATCTGACTATCCGAGCCGGATACGTCAGGCCATCTTTATTGAAATCTAGAAAATATATATTTTGTCAAAATCCATTTTGGATTCTAATAAAATCTCTTCAGCGACCAACATCGATATTGATGACGGAGTCGGATACATCTGGTTATCTTTTGTTGAAATATGAAAAAAAAAAAAAATCCAACGACCAGTGAACCTAGCAGCATACATCCGATCATCTTTGTTGAAATTTGAAAAAAAAAAAAAATTGACAACTGGAGACCGGCCAACGACTGGAGACTAGGTGGTGATCGGAGACAGATCGGTGACCGATGATCGGAAACAGACCGGTGACCGGCGACTAGCCGGTGAGTGGAGTTGAGAGATATATAAAAAAACATTCCAATAAATAAAAAACAAAAAAAAATAAAGAGATACGAATATTTTTGACTATTTAATAGTTTTTTCATTTAATTATTCAATTAAATATTATGAAATGTTAAAATTATCAATTTTACTCTTACGGATGACAAAACTATAAGGAGGTGTCAAATTTAGGACATTCTTGCTAATCCCCCTTAATATCCTAATAGCGTATATGCAAGTCATACGCTAATTCCGTTAAAAAAAAAAAAAAAAAAGTTGAAATGATAATCAAGGGATGTTTGCTACACATTTTTACAGTCAAAGGTGTAAACTGTTAGTATTACAAATTACAGGGGCAAATTATCATTTTACGATAAATGTTTTGTGCAGCTGTTAGACGTTGGGTTGAAGATAAAAGCCTCCAATATTTTCGGATTATAACAGAACATCTTCATTGATTTGCCAAACAAATTAATGGTCAAATTTTCTAAAGAGGAGCTTTTGGATATAATATTTTATGACGTAGTGAATCGGCTTCTTTTCATGATTAATTTTGGCAATTGAAGATTTTGTTATAATTACAGAATTCCGTTAAAGTATTGCCTTAAACTTCATTATTATGTACATAATCTAAAGCTGTTGGTCTATCTAGGGCTAGTATTTTTAAATTGTTTATTATTCAAGTATTTTTTGTAGCCTAGTGATGCTTTTAACTAGGGTAAAGCTCATACGTTTTTCAACGGGGGTTTGGTTTCTAGCTGACAAATTAGGTAAGATAAATAATCAGTTTTAATTACGTCTTTAAAAAAGAGTCGAGCATTTTTCAAATTGAAAAATGACAATGACCATTAAATAATTAATGTGATGAAAAAATAGATCCGGTTAATTACTGATTAATTGATAAATCACATTAGTTAAATATAAATTTTGACCAATCAATGATTAACGATCAATGATCAATCACTAATTCAATAACAGTCAATCACTTATTAATTATTTTTTAAATACGATCATTTTTATAGTTTAACAAAAATTAAGACAAGTTATTAAAATAATATTTTAAAGAAATTATTTTCTCACGTATCCCTCAATTAATAAGTGATTGTTGAATATCATGGGATTGTCAATTCTTGCATACCCTTTTTTCCAACAGAAAAAAAAAAAAAAAAAAAAAAAAAAAGTTCTAAAGAGCATTACAAATCTTACTTTTTATTATGTTAATATTTAGGGAATGTTTGGCAAATGAGTTTGATTTAAGATTTTTAAGTTTCAATAGTAATTTTTGTTGATTTTTCAGAAAAGACAAAAAAAATTTTCAGAAAAAGATTAAAAAAAAATATAGTTTCACTTGAGTTAAATTATGGTACCAAATAGGCCCTAAATATAATAAAATGCTACAGAAACTAATGAAGAGATTACTTGTCCTTGTCTAGTTTGTAAGTTATTAAAAAAACTTTGTGAAAAAAGCCTGGAACTCCTAGCCAAAGTCCATTCCACTTATTACAGTCGCCAACCCCACCACACCAAATGAGGAAAACCGTACTTAAATTAAATTATTAGAATGAGGGTTTCAACCAATATATATATAATTAGAATGACGACTAATTTTTTTAATTTAATCAACCAATAGACAACTTGGATGTGTATACCTTTTTTCTTTTTTTTCCTTCTTTCTTTCTTCTTCTTAAACTTATTAACAACTTGTGAACAATATAAATTTTTAGATAATAAATATTTTTGAGTGGTTTGCTTTTTATTGCATTTCTACCCTTATAAACTAGGTGTAACTTCGGAACTTTTTGAGCTATCTCTTTGCTATGTCCAAGGGCGAAGCCACTTATGACTGACCAGGGACTTTTCTATCTAGTGAACCTTTTTTTTTCCCCCCTTTTTTTCCAACTTTGACGTTAAAACTTTACATAATTTTCTCATTTTTCCCACTAAAAATTGAAAATCCCTATACATAAGCCCTCCAAAACTTTATTTTTTGGTTACACCCCAACTAAAACAATAGACTACTTCAAAGGTTGGGCCTATTCCCTGAGGTCGTTTGAAACTCTTGCCAATAGTGGCCATTTAACATGGATCAGGTAAAATATAAAATAAAAATAAAAGATTAAAAGAAGAGAAACGAGAGAGGAAATTCAAGTTTGTGCCCTTTTTACCAAAACAAAATGTTTAAGCTAATCAGATGTAATTCAAGCATATAAACTAGCAAATATATAAAGACATGATTCCTGCGGTGTCATTTCATCTTGACATGAATTGTTCACTTGAAATTGTTGACGTACGGCTAAGAATTGATCCTTGAGAACTATTAGGGTGACAAGAAACTGGATAATCATCAACTGTGGCTTGAGATTTAAAGGCTTGAAAATGTGTCTGATAGAACCCAGGTGCCGAAATCGTTGGGACGAATCAAGTCACGTTAGAATACCGATATCACAAACATCTCTGCTATTTTATCAACATAAATGAACTTCAATGGTCATAATCTTAAAATTAGAGAACATTTTACAAGAGAGAGGGAAAAAAAAGGGGGGGGGGGGGGTCAACTGCACGCTGATCATGGAAAATACCTGCCTTGACATATTGTAATTTTCTACACAAAATAATTAAATAATGACATTGTTTTTTAATGCATTTTATGCTTAGTGTACCATATGCATGGAACGCGATATATTTAAATTTATTTATTTTATTAGTCGTCGTATCAGCAGACAGTAGGTAGATAAGTAAAGAAAATTTCAACCGCTTATGATCACTACTGTGCTTGTGTTGAAATTTGATCCCCTTATACTTAACCGAAAATGAGAAATTATAAAGGTTTGACTCACAATAATTATTTGTTGGATTTATCGAACAAATACCAAAACGGGCTAGAAGAATCCCCGTATCATATATTTCGTCTAGACAACAAATATTTGTCCCTTTCCGAGTTTTTTTTTTTTTTTTTTTTTTTTTTTTTTTTTTTTTTTTTTTTTTAAATCTGTTTTCTGTTTAGCCGGTTAAATAAAGCAACTGACGGGGCCAGCCGGCCAGATGCTGTGTGAATTTTGAATTTATTAGACAACATCAACTGACCTCTCCAATGCAATGCATGAAAATGATTTCAAATTTGGCCAAAAAAAAAATTGTTGTTTTAATTGAAAATTATTCCGAACACACGTAAACATGCGTAGACAATTTATATGTACATTATCAAATTAGGACCTAAAACTGTATTTTCAAGCTGATTATATATTGAGTTGACTGAGTGCGCTTGCTGTAAAATAAGCTATAGAATGATAAAAAGAGACAAAGAAGATAAAGAATTTATAGATGTTAATTTGATTTGTCTTTATGCTAGTTTCTTCCCCTTTTCTTTTTGATAATGACCAAAATTTCTGTGTTAAAAGATTTTCATAAATTTAACTGTTGAAAAATATCTACTAAAACTATAATTTTTATTGATTGTAAAAAATAACGGTTCACATCATAAAAGTCTCCAAAATTTACCCTAGCTACTTGATAGAAAAATAAAATTTTAATCAACCTATACATATTAAACTGATTTCGGATTTTTTTTTTTTTAAAATAGACATTTGATTTGTCAAGTTACTATTGTTCATGGTTCATCAGTTTCTTTCCACTTAAAAAAAAAAAAAAAACAAACAAACAAACAAACAAACAAAGTCATACCTTATGTTAAATAATAAATAATTTATGAAAAAAAATAAAATAAAAGACAAAGTCAAACTTATGGGAGAAAAAATCTATTCCTATATGAGAGAAAAAGTCGTGCAGCATATTAAGAAGTTTAGCTACACATTTAGTCTTTGTTTGATATCTTAGTTTTAACTTAGAATTTTTATCTTAGTTTTTGTTTTTTATTTTTCTAAAAAATCAACAAAAATTTTAACTAGTTTTTGAAAAGTTAACCAAATCTAAATTAAAAATTTCACTGTCAACTATAGAACTAAACGAACACTTAGAAATTCATAAGTGTTCATTAATCCTACATATTTAATTCTTAACAAAAATAAATAAATTAGAAGTTTTATTGAATCCTGTTAGTTTTGGTCATTTCTCCCTACCTAAGGCTAGTTTTGGTCATTTCTCCCTACCTAAGGCCTAAACCATTTTTCTATTCTTCTCTCATTTTCGTCAATTAAGCCTCTCGAATTAAAAATCACGATTATTTTAATTATAGTATCATATATACCAGTCCAATTAAAAAATTATGTAAGTTAAATACAAAATAGGATATTAAAAAGGGGCATATGTTCAAACTCTTCATGTTTGCTAACTTAGACTTGTATGGATCCCTTTTATGTGCTTATTATAGGATCATAATATGTCAATAAAAAGGTTATTGTAATTACAATATTATATTACATAAATTAAAACGTTATAGTCAAATATGTATAATGATATTGATTAAAAAAATAGCACAAAAAAAAAAAGGATATATGTTCAAACTCATCACATTTGCTAACTTAAAACCCGTTTGGATCTAGGTTCAAATTTACAATTTAAATAGTAGATTCAAATTCTTATAAGAGAAAATATTAAAAAAAAAAAAAAAAAAAAGTCTTAAAACGAAACACCAAACATGAGTTTTAATATATAAAAATAGCTGTGTGTATAATTTAAGTACTACTTGTGAAAAACACCCACAGAGGTGGATGGGTTAATAAAAAGAGGGGTGCCTTTGTTAGTTTTTTTTTCTTTTTGTCCACCCAAGTCTCATTCTATTTTCAACTGTTAAAGTATAGTCTGGTGATAGCAAGATTTATCCCGGATGATTGGCTGAGATAAACTAATATAAAAAATTTGTATTTGTCATACTTAAAAAAAGAGGATTGAAAACTTAAAAAAAAAAAAAAAAAAAAAAGTACTACTTGTCAAAAAGCGCTAAACTTGAAACAATTCCTTACAAAAATAATTATAAACTTTGGAAAAGAGATAAAGAAAGAAAGAAAAAGAAATAAATATAATAGAAAAATGTGAATGGACATTGGACAAGTGTGGCGGGTGTGGTAGAGGAGAGTCGAAGAGGAGAAAGTGGGATGGTATTTTGGTTCGTAATATAAAAGGCGCAGAGAAAAAGCCGTTTTGTGCGCGTATTTTTGGACTTTTGGACTCCGAAAAAAGCCAAACCCACAATTCTCTCTCATTCTCTTTCTCTCTCTCTCTCCCTGTCCCCGATCTTACACCTCAGATTCTGATTCACTGTGAAATGGAGGCCAACGAATTCGATCATCCTCAACGCAATTTCTGATCAGATTCTGTTTCTACACTACAGGTAAAGCGTTTTGTCAAGTTTTATTGTATAATTTGTAAATGCATGAACTAGTCTTCTGATTGGTTGCCGAGAAAAAGAAATTAAATAATTTTTCCTCTAAGCTTATCTTGATTTAGTTTGTTTGCGTGGTTTCTCGAGCAGCGAAGTGAGTTTGCGATTTGCCGATCCGGTGCGCTTAATTCGCCATCTTTGAAGAGTCATCCTTTTCCCCGGAAAAGGATAAAGGAGGAAAAATTTTCCGAGTACTTGTGAGAGGTTGTGATATTCACCGTGAATTCATGGAAAGCTTAATCCAGTTGGCGGTTTTGTCTGTTTTTGAACTGTTTTAAGAACAAACGTAGAGTTTTATTAAGCTTGGTACTGATCTAGAGAGAGAGAGAGAAAGAGAGAGAGAGAGAGGTTTTAGCGATGGAGTTTTTGTTGCTTGGTTCGAAGGGGCCACCGATTAAGCGGAGAGCGGGTTTGCGGATAAAACAGGCAGGGAGAGGATCGTATCGCGGTAGTTAGGGAAGGTTTTCTCAGCAATAATTTGGGTTTTAGATTTGGTTTTTTGTGTTTTTAATTGTGAAAGTTTGGTAGTTTGTGATCTCTAAAGCTTAGCGTATGGAGAGTAGTCCTTTGAGGCAGTTTTTGATAAGCCTTTGCAACCACACTCACTGGAAGTATACCGTGTTCTGGAAGCTCCAGCACCAGACTCCTTTGTAAGTATCCACTTGTAATTATTTATGTTCTTATGATTTTGGATAAAGATTACTGATTTTCCACAACTTGAATGATTCCTTAATTTGTTTGCGTAATATTATTTTCTTAGGTTTGATTGCATCATTCACAACAGTTGGTGCTTGTTTTTGTTAGATTACATTACATGAAAAGATGCTAGGACTACTTTCATTTAATCGATTGAATTGCATAAAACTTCCTACGAGTTTAAACATATTGTGAGAGTTAAGTCAGGATTCACTTTGATGCTCTATTGTGCTCTCCCATGTTCCGCTATTTAACTTAAATATTAAGTGACACCCTTTGTCATCATTTCATCTTAGGTGCTCCAAGAAAAAAGCAGTCGTTTATAGACGTGATCTCTCTCTCTCTCTCTCTCTCTCTCTCCCTCTTTTTTTTAATTGCTTAGCATACTCTTCCTTTTCTTTTTTTTGTTCCCCCCTTTATTTTCTCGAACATCCTAGTGGCAAAGTGCAATGAACTGCCCAAAAAACTTCCAGTACCATGTAAATTCAACAGGCAACACATATTGATAAGGAACAAGAATAGAGTGTGACGAAGATCAATACAATTAAAGTAGAAAGTAAATGATAGCTTGATTTTCTAAAGTTTTAAAACTAATAAGATTTCCTTTACTGATTGTTGGGTAGTTTCAATTATTTGCTAGCTTACCTTCCTGTTTGTGTTGGTTTCCCTTTTTTGAGATTTTCTTCCTATAGATAGGGCTTTAGATTTTTGTTGCAAAGAAGACTTGATTGATGATATTGACTATTCATGTTTCATCTCTATTGTTCATCTTATTCTCTCTCTAAGTTCTCAACTCTTACTCTTCTTTTTTGATTTCTTGTGACATAGGTAAACAGAGTAAGCAAGTGGTATTTATTTCTTTGACATATATCAGTTTGGGGTGCAACTTATAATTATGTGTGCACTTTTCTGAATTTCTCTAGCTGGAGTTAACATTTCAGTATCATTGTATTTCGCTTCTTTAGGATTTTGACATGGGAGGATGCATACTGTGATAATGAAAAACTGGCAGAAATTTGGGGACGTGCATCAGAAGATAACCTTGTTGACAGATCAAAGGGGTTATCTTTTCCAAGCTGTGAAACAAGTATTCATGATATTGGATCTGAAGGATGTCCAATTGAACTTGCAGTGACCAACATGTCGTCTCTTCAATATGCCTTGGGAGAGGGGTAGGGCTTTTTCTAAGGGCCCTTTCACATGATTTTCTAAACAATATCAACGATCTATATTAAGAAATCTTAACCAATTAACAAGAAGAAAGATCTTACTTTCTTGTTTTCCCCCCTTTTAATGGAGGTATTGAGGATGGAACCTTGAGGATTGGATCTTGGAGGCAACTTCCTTTTAACCTTTAATTATTTCATCCCTCCATTAGTTCTAAAATTATGGTTGGTCACAGATAAATCCGCAACTAAGTTGCTACATAATGTGTCAACTAGCCTTACATCTATTAGATCCTGAAAAATGATTGATGGTTAACTTCTAAACTTTTAATAGGTTGGTCGGTGAGGTGGCATTCACTGGAAAGCATACATGGGTTTTCTTCAACAGTCTCTTTACTAGACAATTTGACAGAAATATAGAGCTTGATGTAAGAATCTAAGAATAATAGTGGTACAATGCATTTAATCTCTTCAAGTACCGAACATAAGATCTCATAATTAATGTAATTCTTTTTTTTTTTTTTGTTTTGACAGTGGACAGATGAGTGGCTTCTTCAGATTGCTATAGGTATCAAGGTAAAATGATTATAAAGAGTCATATTTAAGGCATGGTTGTAACTATCAGTATGACTAAACTTTCATATATTCACATGCAGACAATTTTGCTCGTACCTGTGCTTCCAGATGGGGTTTTGCAGCTTGGCTCATTGGAAACGGTACATTTTTTGTGAACTTCATTCATTTACTGCAATTGTAGTGTTGTAGTCGAAACTGGAGTAGCAGTTTAGTTGTCTTTTTGCATCCCTGTGGTCAAATTTGCTTTACTTGAGGTGGCAAATATGTTTAGGCAGACCTTTTATGATAGATCGTGATAGTTATGACATTGGAATATAGTGGTGTAAATTTGCGTGGAATATGGTGGTGTACAAATGTATATTTGCGTATTCTTCTCATTATTCCCTGGTTTCTTTTTCAAACTTGAATTTCACTCCAGTTATGCTTTGTCTTCAAATTTCTACCGAGTTTTCAGGTTGCTGAAGATCCTGCTGTTGTTGGCTTCATCAAAGATACATTTGATGCCTATCGCAATATGACACAGGAGATTATACCATTCACGTTAACGAGGAATCCTCGAGCTCCGTCATCGTTTTCACCACTATCGAGCTTCATGGAGAGCTTAAAAGAGCCTAAACGTCTGTTCACTAACCAACTAAAGTCTGAGAAGTTGGAGGATGTTGACAACAAGATGATGCAGGAAAAGAGGTTGTCAACTGTGAAACAGTCTGTCCCTCTGCAAACAGTGCGTGATATGCTTGTTGTGGCTGGAAATGATGCACCTGATATTTTCAAAAGTACATGTGAAAATGGGATTGGTTTTCCTGAAGAATCAGTTTTTCCAAGTCTATCTTTAGATGTAAATAGTCTGGAGATGGGTGACGCCAAGATGTTTGGATTTTCATGTCGGGAAGAAGAACTACTTGCCGATTCTTTATCTAGTAGTCAAAATGTGGAACTCTTTGAAGAGTTCCTGAATGGTTTTACACCTTATTCTGCTGGAGAAGTAGCAGCACACCTATTTGTAGACGATGGCATCGATGATGACTATAGAAAAAGCATGAATAGTTTCTACAGATTTCCTGAAGTTTGTGAACTTCACAAAGCACTTGGACCATCTTTTCAGGAAAGAAACACAAACGAGCATTTTTGGGATTCGTCTTTGTTGATTGAGGATTCACATAACAATAAATCAAGTACACTGTGTAATAATGATCTTGTGGACATCATTGAACCATCATGGTTTGCTGGAGGAGGTGATCCAGAATATCTGTTGCAAGCTGTTGTTGCCAACTTGTTTAGCGGCTTGGATGATGCAATATCTAGCCCGTCTGATAGTTTTCCTTCATGCGTAACCTCATCAAGACAGTCCACTTTTTTCCAACCACAAGTTCAATCAAAAGCCGGTCCTGGGATGCAGAATTCTTCAGTTCGAAGCAACCTTGCCAAATCTTCATTTCTTCCCAGGGTCAATAGTTTGACTTCTCTTGATGGCACGACTAGCACATTGACTAATGAAGAGCAGCAGGTGAAAGTTCATGGTCGTGTGCAGTCTGGTAAGGGAAAAAAGTTGTCCAATATGAAAACAAGCAGAACAAGAAATGGCAATACCCAAAAGCCAAGACCCAGGGACAGACAACTAATCCAGGACAGGGTCAAGGAACTGCGGGAACTTGTCCCAAATGGTGCCAAGGTGTGGTTCCTTTTCAGGTTTGATCTTTGTTGTGGTATTTCTTTGTATCGTTCTCTTTAACTAACCGAGTACATTGATACATGATGGCATGTTCAGTGTAGCATTGATGGCCTTTTAGATCGGACCATAAAGCACATGCTGTACTTAAAAAGTGTGTCTGGCCAAGCAAAGAAATTGAAGGGTCACCTGCATCAGGAGGTATGTAAAGTTGATTCATCTTCTACATGTGGTCTTTTTTCCACTCTTTGATGCTCAGGCATCGATACATTTTCCTTTCCCAGCAGTATCTCCCTCCCTTCGTTCAATCATTCCTTTAATCGTTCAATGAATAATTCTGCAATATTGATTTTTTCAATTGATATTTCGCTGATGAATTCTACCTTCTTTCTAAAGATTACAAAAAAAAAAAAAAAAAAAAACAGTGTCTCAATGAAGACTCCATGTCAAAATGACTCCCAATGATATTTGCTACTCAAGTCCCCAAAAAATAAAATTTGTCGTTAAGTTATATCTGTTTTTTTCCCAAGTACCTTCTACCAAACTTTCCGCTGATTGCTTCGATTAAAATTTTGAAGAATTTAGACAACTAGTATCTAACAGTTGTCCTTGTAAACTTTAAAATGTGCAAGATGGATTCATTAAGTTGGATCTTAAATTGGAAATTTTGCAGGCTGCCAGCAGCAAAAAATGGAGATCATCTGAAAGTTACGACAGTTCCCAAAATGGGACAAGCTGGGCGTTTGAATATGGAACCGGGTACCAAGCTTGTCCCATAGTCGTGGAAGACCTTGAAAACCCGGGACACATGCTTATTGAGGTTTTAGTTTGATCCTCTTAACTCTATTTTTTTTTTTTTTTTTCAAGTACACAACCCTAAACTTCGGCAATCATAATTAATCAATGCCTCGACTGCAGGTACTATGTGATGACCATGGATTTTTGCTGGAGATCGCTCAACTGATCAGACGGCTAGATTTGACCATCTTGAAGGGTGTGATGGAAAGCCGGTCGGGAAACACGTGGGCTCATTTTGTTGTTGAGGTAGTTTTCATTTATTTATTTATTTACGTGATCTTGCGCAACCAAGTATAAAAGTCTTTCAAATGGGGTGTTTGACTCCCCATTTCAAAACACTCATCTTAAAATTTTTTTTTTTGTCTTTTTTCTAAAAAATTTGTCTTTTTCCCAAAAAGTTTTTTGTCTTTTCTGAAAATTCAAAAAAATTTATTATTGAAACTTAAAAATCTCAACTTAAACTATTCCACCAAACACCATAAACATGTTTCTAAACTGTCCTTATCTATCGTATGCTCAGGCTACCAAAGGCTTCCACAGAATGGAGATATTCTGGCCTCTGCTGCATCTTCTGCAGTGCAAGAGAAATCTAATCTCCAGCAAGATATGATTCGGAATCGTTAAATCGGTGTTATGAAACGCTCTACAATATAAATACAGGCTAGGCCTTTGTTGTGTGTGTACAATTCAGATCTTGCATTGTGTATTTGACCGAGACTAGCTCCTGAAAGAATGAAGAAGTGTCTGAATGGCCCTTTTCACGCAAAGAAAAACTAGCTTTCATGGGGAGAAAAAGTAGTATGTATATCATGAGACAAGGACCAAGTGTGTAACAAGTAAGAACGATGACTAATCTAGAATGTTTCTATATCCTAGCAAAACTGTCATGTTTCATTCCCATAAACGAACTCAGTTGGGTGTTTCAACCAGCAGTAGCGTATGCCACCAACCGCATGCGACATTCGTTGGCACGCCCTTGATCAAAACCTGAGAGGGGGTAGTCCGGTCCACTGAATCGCCAAGACCAAGCTGCATTCAAGCAGGGGAAAATAGGTTGTCTTAAGCTACTATTGATGAAAAGTTGCTGAAAGATGACCTATATAACTACAAGCATGTATTTTATGCACGTTAACACAGAAGGTATAAAAAGTTTTTAAAAAAAAAAAATGAAATATAGAAAAGAAATGGTTCAATAGTCCTACTTGGCCATATTTGTTCCATCCCCAGCTAAATAACTGACCGTCCTCTGCAAACGACTTGCACAAGGATTTAACATTAGAAATCCTTGAGCTATGTACTGAAGTTGTAGCTAAAATGCGACTCATGGGTCCATTATTCCATTTGCTTCCTCCTTACCTGTTACTATGGCGCTGTGACGAGCTCCGCATGATACCATTTTGGCATTCTTACCTTCCAAGCAAGGAGAATCCAAAAGCCTAGGAAGAGCCTGCAAGTCATTAACAAAAATAAATCAAATAAATAAATGAATAGGAAAGAAGATGCTACGATTAATTTCTACGATTCATCAGCGTGGACTTAAATTAGTAGTCCTTCATTTGGTAAGCAAAACATAACGACAAGCCCAATTACCGTATAAACATTTTTATATCAATTGCATGTGGCAAGTAATTTATCATCCTTTATATCTGATTCTAAGTATAGCTAAATTCAGTCCTCTTTCCAACCTCCCCATAATCGAACGTCCTCAATTGAACAGATTCGTTCTCAGTGCATATAACAAGGGGAAAAAGAACTATTCTCACCTCAGCCTGGTCGGCACCAGTTCCCAACTGTCCAAATTGATTACCCCCAAAGGCATAGACACAGCCATCAGCAGAAATACAGAGTGTATGCCACAGTCCTGCTGCTATTTTTTCTACTTGCACACCCAATAATGAATTCACACATGTAGGCCTTAGCTGATCATGCGTACCACCTTGTCCACACTGAAAGCAAGACAGTTGGAAAATAAAGATAAACAAGGTCATCTCAAAATAAAACTGCATTCAAGTCTGAATAATGCATAGTCATTCAGCTCCAAATTCCTAGATTCTCGATAAATTACACATCAGGCTGGAATCAGCAGACTTACTGAGACAGATTAGCTAGCTTGAAATTTTAAGATACACAAATTAACCATACGTCAATTCAATGAAGTCATGTCTACCAGCACCAGGTGATGTTTTCTTCACATCTCACTACCTTATTAATCCGAACATGAAATGAATATTATTGCACTCTGGAAAAAGCAATTAGCCATTGATTCAACAGAAACCAATTCATTCAGCATAAGGCTCTGACTAACATGGGAGACTTACCTGACCGTACAGACCCCAACCAAAAGTAAGCAGCGCTCCAGCATCTGCAGATAAAAGGTTTTGATAAAGAAAGGCAAAAGAGCATGTTAAGATATACCAACCATCAAAATCTCCGTTTGAAAAGCAAATTATAGTAGAAGGCAATAAAAAGACCACACTCAAACACATAATGCAGTCAAATCCAGAATCCACATATATAATCCAAAAAGGGGTGATTTCTTCACATACTTCAATGTTATGAATTATTCTTTGAGGTGATATTTGCCCTACAAGCAACTATGAAATGCATACCAGTTATTATTGCACTGTGCCGACCACCACAAGCAATTTCCTTCACAAAACTTCCAGAAACTTTAGAAGCTTGTGCAGACACAATATTGCCATCTTGTGAAACAGCTAAAGATCCGTCTTTCCCGGTAGTAGGCGGTTCAATGCAAGGTATAACATGAGGAGTTGACACCATCTTTACCCGTGAACCCAAGCCAAGTTGACCTTCGCCTCCATAGCCCCAACCCCACACCTGTCCCATATCTGAAACTTTTGTTAATATTATGATCCATCAGGTGTCTTGCCCTACATCAAAAATCTTCCATATCTTCGTACTTCATACAACCTACAAAACTATATGGTGTGACCATAAAGAAGAAGTAACTATCCTGAAATACCGTTTTGTTGACCCCATAAGCCATGATATTGTGGAATTACCTGACAGCGCTAAAGTGTGCCGGCCACCAGCGGCAACTGTGGTTATCCGCACTCCAGAGCTAAATGTTACAAGACAAGGTGAAACAGTGAAGAATTCGTCACCAGATATTGAGCTTTCAGGTTCATGTTTAGATGATGCCATTTTCCTTCTCTTTACTGCTTCTTCTCCAGGTCGTTTACTGTCGATGTTAGAAACAGCACCACCAGTCAAACTAGAGCCTTGTGACCTTGGGCTGCCTGTACGACATTTAACACCTCGATCTTATTGGTGCAATACAATTAGATGTAGTTTCCAAATTGTCCAATAAACATGGGAAGGATTCACCAAAAAAAACAAAACAAAACAAAAAAGCCATAATGGACCTTGTTCTGCAGGGATTGAACTGTACTTTCCAAGATCCTTTTGGAAACATCCTATTGTAGTCAAATCACAGACAACTTTCGCTGAGGGAATGCACTCTCTCCAGCCCCACGTGTATGCTTCACCTTTCTCTGTACATTGAGAAGCAATATCACGTAGCGTTAATATAATAAGAAACCAGATTCCAAAGGAACCAAAAAAATTGTCATGAGGCAACCAGTAGATTCATTCCATTAATTGAAAGCAGTTGTCAACTGATCAATACTGTTTACTTGCATGACTTAAAGAAGAATACCTATGACTGAAACACAATGGGCCCAACCAGCAACAGCCTTTACTACCGAAGCCTCAGTTGGCAGAGGAAAAGGCTCTGGAGTCTCCTTAACAATTATGCAGAGGATGGAAAATGAAAAATCAATTCACACAGTTTTTAGACTTAGTAACGAAAAACCTCAGAAATTAGAGGATATCTGAGTTACCCCATGCTTCCCTGAGGTCAGGTAGCTTTGGCCTTCGTCCTCGACCGAACCCCATGTCATGAGCTTCCCAGAACCTACATCCATTAGAGGATATCACCATCCCAGCCACCAATACCATAATAAGCACCATTTTCAGACAGAATATGAAATTTGGGTCTTGAAGAACTTGTTCTTCCACGAAAATGAAAGAGTAATTACTCAGATACAATATGCATTAGACCTTGAAACAATTACTTACACGGCCATAGAAATAAAATTCAGTTCCTAAAGTAGAAACGCGAAAGTACTTATTTTTTTCCATATAAATGAAACGTAGTTTCTCATTCAGAAGCTCAGAATTCCCCTTGAAATGTGATGAATGCTCCAATTATAACATCAAGAATTCAGTAAAAACCCAGAAATCAGATCCATTGCAAGATTTGTTTTTTGTTTTTGTTTTTGTTTAAGGATCAAAGTTATATTGTTCAGACAAGAAATATCCTGAAAACTACTAAAAAGAAAATCTACAAAAACATTTTATATATAAATTCCTGAGCCAATAATATGAAATCTAGAAAGGAAATTGCAGAAATCATAAAAGAAAAAGACGATGAAGATCGAGGATCAACCAGAGATGGCCATGGCGAATCCACAACCCCCACCGCATACGTCTTTCCACGAATTTCCGCCACCGATTCGATCAGACAATCGGACTGGTGTCGGAGACAGCATCGGCGATTTTTCCGGCGAGGTTCCGGGAAGATAACCCCACATATATACCATAACTTCCTTATATTCCTCCATTTTCCCTTCATTGCCGTTCATCGGGATGACAAGCTCGAAATTGAAGCTTTTTCAATCTAAAAATCAATTGTGGAAGGCACTCTCTCTCTACTTTCTCTCTCTTTAAGAAAAGCAAAGTGTTTTCGCCTGCAAATTTTGGTGTCTGATGGAGAAAATTCTGGACTAAACGAATCGACAAAAAATAAAAATAAAAAAAATAAAAAACAAAAGGACAAGGGCCAAATCATTACAGGACTATAACAACCGCCACGTAGAACGCCACGTAGATATGATGACACGTGGAGTGATCTGGTCCGCATAGTAGGATTACTTTTGTGAGGTCACGAGTGAGCTAGAAGTTTTTGGAAGATTGTTGTTTTTTAGGATTTGATCGGTACGTTAGTTTGAGTTAAGATTTTTTAGTTATAATAATAATTTTTGTTGATTTTTTAGATAAGATAAAAAAATTTTTTAAAAAAGACGAAAAACTTTTTAAGAAAAGGATAAAAAAATCAGTTCAAACTAATAGTTTGAACTTTGAACTAACATACTAAACATGCACTTAATTTGTAACTCTCTGCTCCTGAGGCTGTCTTGTTGCTTGCCATGTGGGCCGCTTATTTTAATCAATATTGTTTTTCATATTAGAAATGATTTCACCCAAAAAAAAAAAAAAAAAACCAACAACAACAACTTCTATTGGAATAAAATCATTAACAGTATCTATTTAAAAAAAAAATACTAATAGTATCTAACCAAAAAAACTATTAAAAATACCGGAATGGGTTGTAGTTATGGTGTAATGATAATTAAACCCATAATTTTATCATATCTAGTCTTTATTTGAATCAGAAGATAATGTAGTCCATACTTAGTTTATAGATTTAAAAAGTAAATTTGAGTAGGATCTTTAAATTCATATAAGAAAAAAACACTATAAAAAACCTAAATGTCCAAAAACAATCTTAAAACAATAATGCAAACAATTTATTAATTTGAATCTCCCAACCTTACATAAAAAAAATAAGATTATTTTCCTTATTTAGTATAGAAGTGGCCCTTGTAATCAATTTAATTTTATAAATAGTTTTTAAATTGAAAAAGTATCCTATGAATAGTCTTTTTATTAAATTTATCTTCGATTGGGTTTGGTTTTTTATTTACTTATTTTTTTTTTTTTAAGAATTAACATTGTCAAATGCCTTTATTTTCTTCCCTCCCTTATTAAAAGTTCCAATAAATTGTGCTTGCAGGTACAGGCAAATAGGTCACATCACACCTGACTTTCCAAAAGTGTAGTGTTTGAATAGCCACTCTCAAATTCCAAAAAAAAAAAAAAAGAAGAAGAAGAAGAAGACTTATACCAAATTAATCTCTTACTATGCCAAAATGTTAACATTTATCATCATTCTGTTGAATAACTGAATAAAAAAAACATTAACTATGAGATGTTGTATCAAATTTAATACTTGAACTTAAAAAAAAAAAATGACAATGAAAATGAGTCCCTATGTGAAATAAATAGATAGAAAATGTCAAATATGAATCACTTCTTCTTCTATATTTATATATTTTAAGGTAGTAATTTAAATTAAATAAGTGAAACAAGAAGTCATTTGAAACAACGTTTTTATATTGAATTTTACAATTTAATTTCAAAACTCTCAAATTTACATCTCACTGTCTCTCTTCTATTTTTAAGACCTCAAATTTCAAAAGATCATAACTTGTGTATTTCACATTGTGTTCAACTTTCCTTATAAAAACTTGTCCAACAAGTAGGGAATTTGGTCAATAAATTTGCCCAAAATCGAAATATACATATGTCATGCCTTATGTCTTCACACCACTTTGCTCCCGCCAATTATGGAAGCCTCCAAACCCTTGTCTCCGAGGCTCAATTTTTGAATTTTGGGGGAGGAATTGTCCTCATATTGCCCAAAATCTTAGCACTTGGATTCGTATTTGTGATGAAACTGTACCATTGGCTCAAACCAAGCAGTTTTTCTGTGGCAAATTAAGCTCAATTTGAACAACAACTTCAAGCTTAAAAGCACTAATGTGGCATGACCAAATTACTACACTCTAATCTAGCTTTAACTTGGTAAAATCCAAGCTTTACTTCCTCCTCGTAATGATGGAATGTTTGAATAAGTGGCATCATGCCATGACCTTTCTCAATTGGCCACACTACAAATATTTTGCATACAAAAAATGTGACATGGAAATGGCACACACTATGTTAACATTAATTTTGTGAAATAAATTTTAAATTCACTATTTTGTTAAATTCGCAAAATTTTCACACAAGGAAAATATTGATGATCATCATACTTTATATCTGTTAGTTAATCTAGGTATCTTAATTTTGTATACAGTGTGTTTATTTAAATGCAATTTGATAGATTTTTTTGAGATAAATCTCATGAATCTATGATTTTTTCTTTTTAATTTGGAATTAGAGGATTTGAATTTTACACTTGCTGGTAAAATTTAATATGAAATTACTAATAGATTATATTTATAAACACGTGATTTGCGGATTTTAAACATCTATTATAAGAATACTAGAAAGGAGAATAGAAGGTACTCTTTTTGCACTTCAAACTGCTGAAATAGTACATGTGTCGATCTACAAGTTCATTTTACCAACGGATACACGTGTCTTTATTTCTCAAGTCCTGGTCTTCTTCTTCTTCTTCTTTTTTTTTTTTTTTTTTTTTTAAATTTTAAATATATATAACTCTCTTTGACCGTTTTGTTTTACTAGACAGCTGCGCAAATTCTGTTCTTTGACGGTCGTGGCTTAGTGCAATTGTACAAATTTGGGAAGCCCAATGATACAACTCTCTCTCTCTCTCTCTCTCTCTCTCTCTACTTCTTTTTTTATTTCACTCTTTCTCGCACCCTCACCTTTGTCTCTGTTCCCAGTCTCCCATGTCGTTACCTCTCTCTTTCTCGCATTTTTATTTATCCTCAGAGCTCAGCCGCCAAGGCTGTCCCATTGGGTACTTTTTATTTCTCAATTTTCAGTCTATTTTTGTGTACTTTCACCAGACATATATTTGAGCCCCAAATGTCCAAAATTTCCCTTCTTATTTCTCATTATTTTCTTTTTCTTTTTCTTTTTCTTTTTCTCGTTCCCTTCTCTCTCTCCTTTTAATTGATTCAGATTGAAGCAAAAGGAAATCCTCAAAGGCTTTCAGATTAGTTATGAAAAATAAAAATAAAAAGAAAAACTCGGGAATTAATCCAGAAGAAGGATCACGTGTCATCGGCCTATGTGGGTTTCAGTTTGACTCTATCTCTTTTTTATTATTATTATTATTATTATTATTATTATCTTTTAATCAAACCTTGACTATGTAGCGCTGTCATTCTCATATGCTTTTTTTTTTTTTGCTGGTGATGTCTCTCTATTAATTAATATCACTCGTAATAGAAAAAGAAAAATTTCTTATGACAATTAAGAAATAATTTACTACTTTTGGTTCTTAAACTGGGTAGTAAGTAAGCAAACTGGGAGAGTCTTCAGATTTTTTTTGGTATCGTTAGTGATTGTATTGAGCATTGCAGATGCATGCTTAATCTATTGTAGAACTGAGAAGTGTATTTGGATTATTGGTCAAACAATATGAATTGTTGGTTTGAATACAAGAATTTGGATATAAATGTTTTCGGTGGGTAGTGACAAAAAAATCAAAGTGAATATTTGATTACGAAATTGAAGAGAGAAGAGACAATTGTTGTGTTCTCTTATTCTCTCGTGGTAGGAGGAAATTTGATTTTAAAAAAGAAAGACGACAAAATTTTAGTCATTTGTTTTGTATTTTGCTCTAGATAGAAGTTGAAAATGCTAAAATTAAGTAGGATAGTTTTGTCGTTTTCTTATGAATTCGTTAATAAATAATTACACAAAATATCTATTTTTAAATTCTCATTTTAAAATATATCCATTTTTTTGATAATATTACGTAAATATCTATTTTAAAAATATTTAACTACTTGTAATACCTATTCTTTTACTATATTTAACATCATCTTCTTTAATTATGATTCATTATTTTTTAATTTGTTATTTATTATTGTATCTTTATCTTAATGACTAGTTCTTTATTATAGTGATGTCATATTAGTATAATTAAGATTTTTTATAAACATATTTCTTAAGTATGATTTAGATTTCTTAGAAACCTATTTTTTTTTAAATATGATTTAGGTTCTTTATGATAATTGTAACATTATTGTGATCATTTTTTTTTAATTATTATTGGTATTGTTTTAATAATTAGTTTCTAAAGTTTAAATGTGTGAAGAAATTGTTTATTTCTTTATGATAATTACTATATCATTATGATTTTTTTAAAATGTGTTATGCTTTTTTTCTTTATGGTATGACTATATCATTATGGTGTCTTTTTCTTTATGATAATTACTATATCATCATGATTTTTACTTGTAGGTTTTAAAGTGTTTCATATTTCTTTTCAATATCTATTTAATTTTTTATATGTTCGTTGGGAATTTTATTTTAATGACTAGTTATTTATTATAATGATTGCTTTTCATGTATCATACAACTAATATTAGTTATGGTAATTTTTCTTTATAATAATACATAATAAAGCAAGTAAAATGGTCCTTTTTTTTTTTTTTTGTCCTTTTATAAAAGATTTGTTTAGTTTTACATTTGTTTAGATATTTTATCTTTCCTTTTTTAATCAATTATTTATTTGTTCAATTTCAATTGTTGATAAAAGGGTAATATGGTCTTTATAAGTATCAATTTAGATATTCATGTGAATAAAAGAAAAAATGAACATTGTTTTTGAATCATAGTTTTCAATTAAGATATTTATATAAATGATCCATTTGCTAATTCTCTTACTAAGTTTTTATGGCTTCTACAGAAATTAATTCTTTTGTCTTGTGACTTATACATGGTAGTTCAATTACTCTGCTTGGCAGGTAATTTTTTTTCTCATGCAGGGCCGTGAACACAATGCAAATTATTGACGAGCAACACCTTCACATGAACAAACTCTCCCCAACTGAGAGGCATGAATAGCTGTTGAGGACTTGTGAAGATATATATATATATATATATATATATATATATATATATATATGCCAACTTTTTTGTGTAAACGTGATTTATGTAAAAAGCACGAGGAAGAATGGGCCTTGATAGCAACAGTTGATTTTGGAATTGAGGACTGAAATAAGGGCTTTGTACTTAAATAAACGGTTAACTATAGAGATTACCTTAATTGACTCAGAACTCAAGCGGAAAAGTACACAGAATACAAAACCTAAGCACATATTCCAGTGTCCAAAGATGTCAAGTTGGCTTTTAAAATTTAAATGCTAGTCGGAATTGACTCCTTTAGGTGCTGTACGTACAATTTATTTCCTTACTAATCTTCTCAGCACCCTGTCAACGATACTAAAAAGTGAAGTGGTTTTTGTTGTGTCCTTAAATATATATATATTAGGCCGATTTTAACCACCATAATATATCAACATAATTTTTATAGCAGTGCATGGCGGGCTTGGCAAGCACAGGATGAAATTATAGAGGTATGGGTAAGCCATTCGTCAATGTAAATAACCTGGCCGGTGACATATGAAGAAGCAGGAAGACAAAGAAACGCTACCACCGATGAGACTTCGTTAGGCTCTCCAACGCGGCTGATTGGAGTTCCAGCGATTAGTTGACTTGCAGCTTCTTTACCTACTCTTTGATCTTCCTGTTTAGAAAGGAGGGAATATTAAAAAAAAAAAAAAAAAAAAAAAAAGTGTAACAAAAATATTGAATAAGTATGTGATATAAATCCTGTATAATCTAGATTTTAGCATCAAGATGTAACGCGTCACAAGCTATTGTTAGTGGATATGGACAATAGCTAATAGAGAATTTGATTTAGTAAAAAAAAAAAAAAAAAATTAGAGAGACAAAACTTAAGAAAGGTACCGTATAACTGTCCAACATGGGCGTGTTGATAACCCACGGAGCTACTTTGTTAGCATGAATATTGTCTTTCGCCCACTCACACGCTAAGTTCCTTGCAAGTTGATTGATTGCCCCTGCATATATGTCATATACATAAATCCACTTTGAAGATCTATAAATCCACGAGGCTAGAGCTACATTTACAAACGCGCCGATGCCAAATTCCTACGGTTCTTTTAGCATTACATAAATTCTTATTGTGTTTTATGATAAAGAGTTGATGCTGATAACAAGGATGATAATTCTATAAAATAGAGTTAGTTTGGTACACTTTAACCTATATTTTTTTTCTATGATTTTAGTATTTATCTTAATTTCCCTTCCAAATTTATTAAGTTGTCCTAAGTTGTGTAGCTTTATTATGTTAAGAGGATTAAAAATAATAATTTGAAGTTAAAATGTTATTAAAAGATTTAAAAATTAAAAAAAAGGAAATTCGGAGCCAGCTTTCACCACTCGCGCAACTATTGCCGCTCACTCATTCGCCCGTTCCGGCCGTTGGATCCGCGAGGAAGAGGGCCAGATCACGAATGTTGTCCACTCGCCCCAGCCAACGGCGTCTGAAGCTCCGTGTCATTGAATTCCAGAGTTGCCGGATCCCGTGCTTTGCTTTCCCACAAAACTTGCGCGCACCATTTCATTCAGCCAACAGCACAACGCCACCTGCGCCACTTTCTCCAATTCGCCAACCGAAGCTCGCAAGCTGTCCGTATGGGCCCCAAGGCTGCTGCACTCGTCAGCTGCAGCAGCAGCAAAAGAAAAAAGAAAAAATAAAAAGTAAAAGGGGGGAGTTTTGAGACGGCGGCTTTGGGAGGCCATAAAATGATAAAATGAGCCTTAGGACTTCGTGCCCACTGTCTTTGGCTGCAATCTTTGGAGCCGAAACCATATGAAAAAAAAAACAAAAAAGAAAAAAAGAAAAAAAAAATATTAGGAATTAGCTTTTCGTATTTTATTTTTACTTTCAATTTTGGTTTAGAATATGTTTGCCTCATCATCTCATTTAAATTTAAACTGTATTTTTTTTTGTCTTTTTTCTAAAAAACTTTTGTCTTTTTCTCAAAAAGTTTTTTATCTTTTTTGAAAATCCAAAAAAATTTACTATTACAATTAAAATATTTCAACTTAAACTAACCAACCAAACAAACCCATAATTTAAGAATGGTTGAAAATTTATTTTGTAAATTTCTATTTTTATTTATGAATTAATTTTTTTTCTAGAGATACGATGTAATTGGATTATGATTATTTAAGTTTTACTATTTTTAATTAATTGATGTTATATTCCAATTTTCTGTTGAAGTAATTAATCTGTGCTTAATGCTTGTGAATTTCTTTTGCATGAATTGGAATTTGATATGAAACTGAAGAGTGATAATTAATTTACCATGAGATCATCATAGACTAGAGATAGTTATGAAACTTGTGCAGCATTATGAATTTCTTGTTCTTAATAAATTGTAGTAAGCTCAGAGTTTAAGATCGAGAGGTGATAATAGGCTTAATATGAAATAAATTGTTAACAATTGAGAAAAATTAATGAGTATATTAGAGAGATTTTCTAGTAATATAGGAAAGAGATGCGGATTAATTAGATTAGAGAATTTGAATATGATTAATTCGGTAAAATTGGAAACTCTAAATTTTTAGTATTTTTAGCCTTTCATCGTTTGCAATTTTGTTAAATTTTTATTTAAAAATCCTTTACGGTTATTTAGATAAAGTTAGAGTTAATATAATTTCGATAATTAGTAACGATAGTACTTATGAAAATGATACTTTACTTATTACTTTATTACTTATTACGATGTTGTGCACTTGAAATTTTCTATAACAAGCGATGACATTTTTACCTGTGATTGTAGGTATCCGAGAATACCAACCCAATTTGGAATGGTATATGGAAATGAGGGCGGGTACGAAGTTAAGATTAAATTCCATGCGGGTGCCAGAGTGGTGAGGAAAGCTCCTTAATATGTGCACCCACCTCGCTTATATTTACACTTATAAATATATATATATATATATATATACACATATAAACTTAATGCTACATATAGATACCCAATTTTTCCCAATCTTATTGCAAAATCTTTTAAATTCACAACTGAACAAGGCATTGACTTTTCAATTGTTTCTAAAATTTGATTATAAATATAATGTTATTCTTAATTTAAATTTTGTACTAAGTTAAGATTTTCTTCTTTTAATTTATATTTGTCGTAATTAAGTAATTCTTTTAGAAGATTATTATTAAAATCTTCAATTAATGATCCAGTTGGAAGTGGAAGATTACAATGTGATAAAGAAGATGAATTTAAATTTAATAATTTTTCTAATTCATACAATACAAAATTATATAACTCATTTTCCATAATTTGAAAATTTGGGTTATTAAATAAGGTTTTTTACTTTGTATAAAATATCATCGCATATTAATTTTCATTATTCTTCTAAAAATTTTATGGGATCCGAAATATTACAAAATATTAGTATTGTAATAAAAAGTTGACAAAGTTATGTAGATGTTGACCAAAATAATGCTTCTTCTATTGATTCATCCTATTTTTTATCATTTTCTAATAAACCTAATGAACGACAGGCTGTTTGATTTGTGGGATAAATAATATTGTTTACTGTTCGAAGTGATTCATAACTTGTTGATCCTTTTTGATGATTTAATAATAATTTTAAATAGTATAATTCATCGGAACTTAGATGAATATAAAATGTTCGTCCAATAGTATGTCCACTTTGAAACGCCCAATTGCTACCTAACATTAACGTTTAAAAAAAAAATCAACATTAGAATTAACATAGATAATGTGATGAGATAGTAATTTTTTAATTCTAATATTATGTTGAGTTATTTTTTTCTCAGGTGACGCGATGAGGACTCGACGTGCTAAAACAAAGTTCATGCCAAATTGATGAAATTTTTTTCTGATAACTTGATAATTTTGTGTGATGGCTTGAATATATATATATGGTATGTAGTATTTGTGATGATGTTGATGTTTAAAAAAAAAAAAAGAGGGAAAGTATATTATCCGAAAAAGACATATTCTATATGATGTTAATTTCCAACTCAATTATGAATCTTTAAATGTCAAAATATTATTCTGCAAATTAGACAAGCTTATAGAGCTTTTCATAAGCTTTCCAACGCCTACTCATTTATGCAAATCCGATATCAGAGTAAGAAGTTATGACCAGTATACTATCCGGATACCTACTAGTAACCAATCAGTTTACCATGTGCAATTTTGGTGCGAAAATTCGAAGAGTTAACCTAGTTATTTCCTTTTCCTTCTACACGTTTTCACACACTATTGACAGCCTTTCCACAGATATTAAGGGATATTTAAATCAAAGAATTCAACCCAATTAATTCCAAATTTTATTTGGGATTAAATTACTCCCTAATTCATTTACAATTTTCAAAGTTTCTATTTTTTTTTCATGCTCTCTCTCTCTCTACCCTAGCCTCCCTTTTCTTTTCTTTCTCATTCTCTTCGCTGCTTTCTCTGCCTCTCTCTCACACACAAACACAGAAAAAAAAAAAAAAAAAAAGAATCTGCCAAACCTCCAAATTCTTCCAAACCGAAAATTAAAGGATTTCAAGGTATGTTTCGGTATTGTTTAACGATGAGAATGATTTTGTTATTTATTTTGTTTAGGATTCTTTGGTGATCGAATAATTTTAAGTATTAGAAAGATGTCTTAGGGCTGTTTTGTGTACATGTGTGTGTGTATGAATCATGTATATTGTGGTGAAATTTTTATATTTTTCGGATTTAACCACTGCACTGAAATTTTCAGATTCTAAAATAAGAATTTCAAACAGTTTTTAAGGGTGCAAATGGACTTTGTTTCTAACAAATTTGATATTGTTGGAAAGCCTTAGATATCTATTTTCGTTTGAAATCAGTTTCATATCCTTTGGAATTATGTGTGAATTTTTATGATTTTTCAAATAGGCAGAGGTTGGACTGCCAGGTTCGGTAAATTTTAATGATCAGATTTCAAAACTGTTTTTGAAAATCCAAACGGTCTTCGTTTGATGTGTTTGATGAATTATTATGAGTTTTTGTTGATTTTATTATATTTATTACTCATGGCATGAACGGTTCTAAAAGCGAGCACTCGAGACCTCAATCGCGCTTCACCATCGGAAAATTTGAAAAGGTTAAGTAAGGCGTTTAAGTAAGTACGCTCTCATCTGCAACATGAATTAAAGAGTTGAGAAGTATATGTTTTGATGTTGATGATGATGTTATGATGTTGTTAAATAATACTTCTCATATGATGGCGTTTTGATAAAAAGTATATATATGGTATGTATATGTATTTTATGTTTTAAAATGGCATTGTACACCCTTGATGATGCTGACATTGTCCGGTAAGCGGACTTTTGTCACCGTTGGTTTGGGATTTGCTACCCCAACCCTTCCGTGACTAGCGCGTTATGATGGTATAATGCTGGGCCCAATATATGATGGTTTTAAAAGTTAAAAGGTTTTTAAATGATGTTTATATTTATGATGATAAAAGAAAATTATTTATTTACATTTGTGGGATTTAAGTGTCTTACTAAGCCCTTGCTTATATAACTTAATTCATGTTGCAGATAAAGGAAAGGGTAAGATGTAGTGTGGAGGAGCTTGGAGCGGATAACGGGACGATACGTGATAGGAAAACAGGAGGAACGATCATGAAATGGACATTTTTAAATTCCAATAAAGTCTTGAGACTTTAGTTTATTATTATTTGTTTGGATGTTTCATATGGACTTTAATTTTATTTCATGAATTGGGTTTTAAAAATATATATATAAATTAATTATGAAGTTTAATTTTTATATAGCTAAAAAAATTTTTCTAAAGTTTTCTAAAATTATCTAAGTAAAGTTTTTCGTTATGTAAATGTTTTTATTTCAAACTTAATATTTTCCACAATTTAATAAGAGATGAATGTTAACTAAGAAGTCAACGGTAACGGTTCGTGAGGGATCATTATAGATATGGTATCAGAGAGGTTTCCTATTTCCTATCATGCATCATCACGTATCCACTTCAAACTTCTTCAAGTAAGTAATTAATTAATTTCTTTAAATAGAAATGTAAGAATTGTAAGGTGATGTTCTATTTATAGAAAGTTTGAATCTTGACTCGATATCCAAAAAAAAAAAAAGGTCTCTTTTTGACTATTTTACTACTAACAGACGACTACGATAAGATGGTACGCGGAAGAGGACATGCAATTCGAGGACGAGGTGACGGCCGAGTGCAAGCTGAAGATGAGGTTGCTGTGGAACCTAACTTGGCAGAAATTATGACGCAGTTGCGTCATGACCAACAAAGGGATCGTGGACAAGTTGGAAATGAAGCGATGGCAGAGCCTAATTTAGTAGAAATGGTGGTTCAACTTCAGAGGCAAGTTCAGGAACAGCAAGCTCTCATCAACAATTTGCAAGCTAATGCAAACAGAGCTGAAATCCCCATTAATCCACCGGCTGTACAATCAGTGCAAGATAGAGGAGTTCAAACAGCAACAAATCATGAGCCGCTGTATCTGCGATTCAAGAGGATGAAGCCTAAGGAATTCAGTGGTTCAACTGACCCTTTGGTAGCTCAAGGATGGTTGAAGTCGATCGAATTAGTCCTTAATTTCATGGGTTTAACCGAGAATGAGAAAGTGAAGTGTGCTTCATACTGTTTGATGGATGATGCTAGAATCTAGTGGGAAGGAATAGAGTTGAGCAGGGATATAAGTCAAATGACATGGGAAGACTTTATCCAGGAATTTAACGAGCAGTATTTCAACATGTCTGTGACCAGAGAATACTATGACGAGTTTAATAATTTTCTTCAAGGAAATCTATTGGTGACGGAAGTTGTTAAGCGGTTCAACCAACTAGCACGCCTTTGTCCTCACCTGGTGCCAAATGAAGAAGAACGGCTGAGGAGAATGATCGGGATGCTGAGACCTGAGATTGTAGTGATTGTTGATAGCGGAATTGCTCCACCAACCACCACAGCTGAATGTGTCAGGTGTGCTCTTCGTGCTGAATATCATCTGAATAAGCCAAAGGAAAGCCAGCCACGTCAGAATGAAGTCCCTAAGAACAACAACAACAACAACCAGAACTACAGAAACTTCGGAAATCAAGGCAGGTCTCAGGGAGGTCAGTGGAACAATAACAAGAGGAAGGGGAACTTTTCCAGTCAGAGGAACCATAACGATCGCCAAGCAGGAGGCCAACCAACTAAGCAAGCCAAAAACATTCCACCTTGTTCAAAGTGTGGAAAGCTACATTTGGGGGAGTGCCGTATGGGCACAAATCTATGTTATGGTTGCAGACGCGAGGGTCACCTATCCAAGGATTGTCCGAACAAGACGTACCAGCCCTTCCAGCAAAGACAACAGAGAAACCCACCAGCTCAGCTCCACAGTATGCAGGCCATTCTTGAAGGGCCTCATATTTCCTAGGGACGACTTGAGGCTCCTCCATTTACCACCAATGCCAGAATTTTCACCATGACCAAAGAAGAATCATCTGCTGAGACTTCTACTGTTGCCACAGGTCAGATACTTGTTCATAATCAGTATGCTAATGTTCTTTTCGACACAGGAGCCTCACACTCCTTTGTGTCTTCTACTTTTGCTAAAGAACTAGGAATAAAACGGGATATCTTGAGTCAAGGATTCACTACAACACTACCCTCTGGGGAAGTGATGATGTCTACTCATTGGTTACGAGCAGTGCCAATGAGAATTCTCGACAGAGAGCTCTACTGTAATTTGATTGTGCTCGAGATGTTTGACTATGACCTAATTTTAGGTATGGATTTCTTAGAAAAATATAACGCGTCTATTGAATGCCAAAGACGTAAGGTCATGTTTGATCTCGAAGGAGATGATCGATTTGAATTCATTGGTGATGCGAAGAAGAAGACGAAGTTGTTCCTGTCAGCAATGAAGGCCCGAAAGATGCTAGCCAATGGCTGTAAAGGTTTCTTAGCCAGCATTGTCGATAAGAAGAAAAAAGACAAATTGAAACTTGAAGATGTACCTGTCGTACGAGATTTTGGCGATGTGTTTCCAGAGGACTTGCCAGGTTTGCCGCCAGATAGAGAAATCGAGTTCGAGATTGAGTTAGCACCGGGCACTGGGCCAATTTCTAAGGCACCTTATCGTATGACACCTACTGAATTGAAAGAATTACATCAGCAACTTCAAGAGCTGTTGAACAAGGGTTTCATTCGCCCTAGTCATTCACCGTGGGGAGCTCCAGTATTATTTGTGAAGAAGAAGGATGGGACAATGAGACTCTGCATCGACTATAGAGAGCTAAACAAGGTGACCATAAGGAATAAGTATCATTACCGAGGATTGAAGATTTATTCGACCAACTACAAGGTGCGACTGTGTTTTCAAAGATTGATTTACGATCTGGATACCAACAACTGAAGATCAAGGAAGGAGATATCCCCAAGTCAACCTTTAGAACTCGATACGGCCATTATGAGTTTATGGTCATGCCATTTGGGTTGACCAATGCCCCTGCTACATTCATGGACTTAATGAATAGAGTGTTTAAAGAGTTTCTAGATAAGTTTGTGATAGTGTTTATTGACGACATTCTCATTTATTCAAGGACTCGAGACCAACATGAGAAGCATATAAGAACAGTTTTGCAGACATTGAAACAACACCAGTTGTATGCCAAATTCTCTAAGTGCGAGTTTTGGTTGGATCATGTGGCATTCCTTGGTCATGTGATTTCTAAAGATGGCATAATGGTGGATCCTGCAAAGGTTGAGGCCGTCAGTAATTGGAAAAGACCAATCAACACAAGTGAGATTAGAAGTTTCCTTGGTTTAGCGGGGTATTACAGGAAATTTGTGGCTGATTTTTCGAAACTTGCTATGCCGCTTACAACACTTACCCGAAAAGGAAAGTAGTTCGAATGGACAGAGGACTGTGAAAAGAGCTTTCAAGAGTTAAAGAGACGACTCACAAGTGCCCCAATCTTGGCGATTCCGGATGGGGATGACGGGTTTGTAATTTATAGTGATGCTTCTAAAATAGGACTCGGTGCAGTCTTGATGCAGAATGGGAGGGTAATTGCCTATGCTTTAAGGCAATTAAAGGACTATGAGAAGAACTACCCTACCCATGACTTAGAGTTGGCTGCTGTTGTGTTTGCATTGAAACTATGGAGGCATTATTTATATGGAGTCTGATGCAAATATACACCGATCACCAAAGTTTGAAATACTTCTTCACACAAAAGGATTTGAATTTGAGGCAAAGGAGGTGGCTTGAGCCAGTAAAGGATTACGATTGTGAAATCTTATACCATCTGGGGAAGGCAAACAGAGTAGTTGATGCATTGAGTCGGAAGACCCATATCTCGTTAATGTCCTTGAATGCGATGTCCAAACCTCTTTAAAAAGAGATTTTTGAATTTGGGTTGGAATTAATAGTTGGACGACTCTCTGCCATGACCTTATCTCCAACTATTTTAGAGGACATTCGAAGTAAGCAAGACCTTGATCCAAGCCTTGCGAGAATTAAGAAGGAAATGCTTGAAGGGAAGTGCGAAGGATTTACTGCGTCTGATGATGGAGTGCTAAAGTTTAAGGGACATTTATGTGTTCCTAAGGACGAGGAGCTGAGGAAAAAGATTCTTGAAGAGGCGCACAACATCCCGTATATGCTTCATCCTGGTGCAACCAAAATGTATGTGGATATTAAGAATAGTTTCTGGTGGTTCGGAATGAAGAAGGATGTAGCACACTATGTGAAGCATTGTATAACGTGCCAACAAGTTAAGGCTGAACACCAAAAGCCAGGAGGAGTGCTCCAGTCAATTCAGATACCGGAATGGAAATGGGAAGACATTGCGATGGATTTTATTATTGGACTACCAAGGACTACGAATGGATATGATGCGATATGGGTGATCATCGACAGATTGACCAAGTCAGCACATTTTCTTCCTATTCAAATGACGTCCTCTATGGAATAGTTGGCAGAATTATATGTGAAGGAGGTCGTAAGGCTTCATGGAGTTCCTAGATCTATTATTTCGGATCGAGATAGTAGGTTCACCTCCCATTTTTGGAAAAGTGTTCAAGCTGCTATGGGCACAAAGTTGAAGTTTAGCACGCCTTTTCATCCCAAACAGACGGTCAGACGGAAAGGACTAATCAGACACTTGAGGATATGCTTCAAGCTTGTACCTTACACTTCAAGGGGAGTTGGTGTAAGTTTTTGCCGTTGGCTGAGTTCGCTTAAAACAATAGTTATCAAGCGACGATTGGGATGGCTCCCTATGAGGCACTTTATGGAAGACGTTGTAGGTCCTTAATTTATCAGCATGAGGCTGGGGAAAAGAAGCTAGCGGAGTCAGAACTTAAGGAGAAGACTGACTTCTTCAATAAGACAACCGAAGCATTGAAAGTGATTCAGCAGCGTATTGCCACGGCTCAAAGTAGGCAGAAAAGCTACGCGGATGTGCGTCAAAGGCCCTTAGACTTTGAGGTTGGAGACTTGGTGTTTATCAAGGTTGCCCCGATGAAAAGTGTGATGCGATTTAGGAAGAAAGGCAAGCTTAGTCCCAGGTATGTGGGACCATACATGGTGATTGAGCGTATCGGCAATGTGGCATACAAGTTAGATTTGCCTCAGGAGATGACGTCAATTCACAATGTATTTCATGTTTCGATGTTGAAGAAGTATGTACTGAATCCATCTCACTTCATTCAACCGCAATCGATTCAGATTCAAGAGGATATGAGTTACGAAGAGAAACCAGTTGAGATTCTTGATCGAAAGACGAAGACCTTGAGGAACAAAGAGATTCTCTTAGTAAAAGTTCTTTGGCAAAATCACAAGATGGAGGAAGCTACATGGGAGCGAGAAGGTGCTATGAGAATGAATTATCCGGAATTATTCTAAGTTTCGAGGACGAAACTTTTATAAGGTAAGAGGGATTGTAACGCCCAATTGCTACCTAACATTAACGTTAAAAAAAAAAATCAACATTAGAATTAACATAGATAATGTGATGAGATAGTAATTTCTTAATTATAATGTTATGTTGAGTTATTTTTTTCTCAGGTGATGCGATGAGGACTTGACGTGCTAAAACAAAGTTCATGCCAAATTGATGAAATTTTTTTATGATGACTTGATAATTTTGTGTGATGGCTTGAATATATATATATGATATATGGTATATAGTATTTGTGATGATGTTAATGTTTAAAAAAAAAAATAGGGAAAATATATTATCCGAAAAAGACATATTCTATATGATGTTAATTTTAAACTCAATTATGAATCTTCAAATATCAAAAAATTATTCTGCAAATTAGATCAGCTTATAGAGCTTTTCATAAGCTTTCCAACGCCTGCTCATTTATGCAAATCCGATATCAGAGTAAGAAGTTATGACCAGTATACAATCCGGATACCTACTAGTAACCAACCAGTTTACCATGTGCGATTTTGGTGCGAAAATTCTAAGAGTTAACCTAGTTGTTTCCTTTTCCTTCTACACGTTTTCACACACTATTGATAGCCTTTCCACAGATATTAAGGGGGTGTTTGGTGTGTTAGTTTGAGTTGAAATATTTTAGTTGTAATAGTAAATTTTTTTGAATTTTCAGAAAAGACAAAAAACTTTTTGGGAAAAAGACAAAAACTTTTTAGGAAAAAGACAAAAAAAAGTTTGAAATGAGATGAAAATGGATGGTTTGCCATCCACCCTCTAAGGGACATTTAAATCAAAGAATTCAACCCCAATTAATTCCAAAATTTATTTGGGATTAAATTACTGCCTAATTCATTTACAATTTTCAAAGTTTCTATTTTTTTTCATGCTCTCTCTCTCTCTACCCTAGCCTCCCTTTTCTTTCTTTCTCATTCTCTTGGCTGCTCTCTCTGCCTCTCTCTCACGCACAAACACAGAAAAAAAAAAAAAAAAAGGAATCCGCCAAACCTCCAAATTCTTCCAAACCAAAAATCAAAGGATTTCAAGGTATGTTTCGGCATTGTTTAACGATGAGAATGATTTTGTTATTTATTTTGTTTAGGATTCTTTGGGGATTGAATAGTTTTAAGTATTAGAAAGATGTCTTATGGCTGTTTTGTGTATATGTGTGTGTGTATGAATCATGTATATTGTGGTGAAAATTTTTATATTTTTCGGATTTAACCACTGCATTGAAATTTTCATATTCTAAAATAAGAATTTCAAATGGTTTTTAAGGGTGCAAATGGACTTCGTTTTTAACAAATTTGATATTGTTGGAAATCCCTAGTTGTCTATTTTCATTTGAAATCAGTTTCATATCCTTTGGAGTTATGTGTGAATTTTTATGATTTTTCAAATAGACAGAGGTCGGACTGCCAAGTTCGATAAAATTTGAATGATCAGATTTCAAAACTGTTTTTGAGAATCCAAACGGGCTCCGTTTTTTAACAAATTTGATATCGTTGGAAAGCCCTAGATGTCTATTTTTGTTTGAAATCAGTTTCACACTCTTTGGAGTTATGTATGAATTTATATGATTTTTCAAATAGGCAGAGGTCGGACTGCCAGGTTCGGCAAATTTTAATTATCAGATTTCAAAACTGTTTTTGAGGATCCAAACGGTCTTCGTTTTTAACAAATTTGATATTTTTAGAAAGCTATAGATGCCTATTTTCATTTGGAATCAGTTTTATATCATTTGGAGACATTTGTAAATTTTTGTGAGTTTTCAAACCGGCAAAGGTCCGGCTGCCTGTTTCGGTAAAAGTTTAGAAATCAATATCAAAACTATTTTTGAGGGTCCAAACGGTCTTCATTTTTTATGAATTAGATACCATTAGAAAGATTTGGATGTCTACTTTTGGTTTAAAATTGGTTTCAAGCCTTTTGGAGTCCTGTATGAATTGTTATGAATTTTTGAAAGGAAAAAGGTCTAATTGGTA
This sequence comes from Ficus microcarpa, assembly GCA_025413485.1. Taxonomy (NCBI): domain Eukaryota; kingdom Viridiplantae; phylum Streptophyta; class Magnoliopsida; order Rosales; family Moraceae; genus Ficus; species Ficus microcarpa. The sequence continues at coordinate 3,102,880 of CM046386.1, forward strand.
GATTCGGTCAAGATTTAAAATTTCATGAAATTGTTCAATTTTTTTGTGTTGTGATGTTATTGAATGATGAAATTGGCCTTTTAGGCACTACTATGATACAATAGATGTGTTTGATGAATTATTATGAGCTTTTTTTGATTTTATTATATTTATTACTCATGGCATGAACGGTTCTAAAAGCGAGCACTCAAGACCTCAATCGCGCGTCACCATCGGAAAATTTGAAAAGGTTAAGTAAGGCGTTTAAGTAAGTACACTCTCACCTGCAACATGAATTAAAGAGTTGAGAAGTATATGTTTTGATGTTGATGATGATGTTATGATGTTGTTAAATAATACTTCTCCTATGATGGCGTTTTGATGAAAAGTATATATATGGTATGTATATGTATTTTATGTTTTAAAATGGCATTGTACACCCTTGATGATGATGATGTTGTCCGGTGAGCGGACTTTTGTCACCGTTGGTTTGGGATTTGCTACCCCAACCCTTCCGTGACTAGCGCGCTATGATGGTACAATGCCGGGCCCAATATATGATGGTTTTAAAAGTTAAAAGGTTTTTAAATGATGTTTATATTTATGATGATAAAAGAAAATTATTTATTTACATTTGTGAGATTTAAGTGTCTTACTAAGCCCTTACTTATATAACTTAATTCATGTTGCAGATAAAGGAAAGAGTAAGATGTAGTGTTGGAGGAGCTTGGAGCGGATAACGGGACAATACGTGATAGGAAAACGGGAGGAACGATCATAAAATAGACATTTTTTAATTCCAATAAAGTCTTGAGACTTTAGTTTATTATTATTTGTTTGGATGTTTCATATGGACTTTAATTTTATTTCATGAATTGGGTTTTAAATATATATATATATATATTAATTATGTAGTTTAATTTTTATATAGCTAAAAAAAAAAATTCTAGAGTTTTCTAAAATTATCTAAGTAAAGTTTTCCATTTTGTAAATGTTTTTATTTCAAGCTTAATATTTTCCATAATTTAATAAGAGATGAATGTTAACTAAGAAGTCAACGGTAACGGTTTGTGAGGGATCGTTACACACTTTGTTGATGAGTCCATAATTTATCTTTATTATTCGATACAAATTTTGTTAGAAATTCTATATAAGTAAGTTGTCGAGCATCTTGATCTGTTTTATTTATTTCCATCCATTTTGTTAATGTTGTTTTTTCAATTTTTGATTGTCGTATTATATTACATAGTTGTTGATTTTTATGAAATGTAATATTTTACATATTTGATAAATAAATAGAAAGACGTTGAATAGCTGGGTTTCTGTGATGTATTGAATATTCAAATATTCTCCAAATTGCTTCATAAGGTGTAATATATTAACAATTAAGATAAGCTTTTATTTCATCAACTTCTTTATAATTTATTATTTGATTATTTTCAGTAATAATGTTATCTTCAATAACAGCTCTTATTCTATCTGGACCTTTTGTTAAGTATTTAAATAAATATTTAATAAGCATAGATTGAGGACATATTTCAACATTAATATGTGCAGAATATTTTAAGCACAAAGTTCGATTATAGGGTACGACATATCTATTATCAAGTTTTATTCTTTCTTTAATAACATTAAAATTTGTATCTCTTTGACGATAATTTACAAAACCATTTTCTTCTATAGTTTTCTCATTTTTTATTTGTTTGAAGAATTTTTTTAACATTTTGAATTTTTCATATATGGTACAGATGTTTTTGCATGTCCACATGGTTCATGTATCATATATTCAGTAATAATTTTATGCCCTAAAGGATCAATTATTGGGTTTGGAATTTCTGCAGAAATAATTTTATCTATTTGTAATGGAGCTGGTATTTATATTTAGGATATAACCAAAATAACATCTAACAATGAGGTAAACATCGTTTTTGAAATTCGACTACATATAAATCTGAAAGAAAAAGAAAAGAAAAAACAATATTAGCATTTTAATTTTTTTAGATAAAAAAAATAATAATATATTTATTTATTTATATATAAAATAAATTCACTAACCTGTTATTATGGGTCCAAAAATTACTCCTGATTTTATTATTTTTAATAAGTGATCTAATTTAATTTTAAATATTCTACTTATAATATCTTGTCTATCTTCAGGTTTTTGTCCTGGAGTTACTGATAAATTTCTTTTAATTTCTGGCCATTTAGAATTATATGTAAATGTTAGAAATATATCAAGATTTTCATAATGTCTACAAATTGTTATTGCATGTTGATAATTTTGAATCATATATCTTGGACTTCCTGTATAAGATGATGGAAAAATAATTATTTTTCCAATTGCTTGTGTATCTGTATCACCTCTAATTATAGCATATTGAATACCTTTATAAATTTCAGATCTTAAATTGTTTTGATTATGTTTAATATACTCAAGACGATCTTCTTCAATAGAAGTATAAATATCGACAATATATTGTTGAAAAAGTTGACCAGATCTAAATAATGTATTTTCTTGTTATATTTGTTGGTGAAGTTGAAAAACATAAAATGATCTCATTGATATTTGATGTCTACGTGGTTGTTAACCTACAAAATTTGGATTCCAGCTTATATCAATTCTATATCCATCTTCTCCATAAGGAAATAATAATGGATATTATAATGCCATATAAGATGGATGAAGTTTATTAATTCTTTGTAATTTTCCAGTTTGATTCTGAATAATAATATTTCTCCATTTTCATATTCACCAATATCTCCAACAATTAAAGCACCTATATCTGTTGAAGTTGGAAGATCATATTGTGTACTATTTTCTTATCGTCTTCCTAATAATCTCAATTTCATTGATGATATTTGATTATTTTTATAGGTTTATTTGACAGTTCTAAAAAGTTGCACTAATCTAATTGTTTCATCAACATTATAATTAATTTTTCAACTATTGTCTCATTTAAATTATCAGTGTTTGGAATTATAGCTATTCTGTTTTGAATTTCATTTTCTGTATCATAAATATATAATTGTGCAAATATTGGGGGATTATTATTAATCGGAAGTAAAGATCCAATTAAATGATGTATTTGTCCAGAAATTTTAAAAATATATAGTCCAATGAATTATTCTGATTGAATATTTGCTCCAAATGAAGTAAAAGCAAATATAAATTATAAATTCTAATATTTTTTTTTTCTAAAATTTGTACTTAAAGGTTCTCCATAATAATTTAATAGATCATCTAAAATTGTTGGTGTTTTTTTATTTAAAGGTAAGTTAATTTTTCCGTTTTGACAACATAAAAAATATTTTAGTGGATTTGTACGTCGTATTTGTTTATTTTTCCAAAATAATACTCTACAATATTGATATATATAATTACAATATCCAATATTTATATATTCATCATTTGCATTTGAAAAAAAAATTATATCGTGTTGAAAAATTAAAAAGGAATAAAATTTGAAGATATTATAAAGAATTTTTAATTCAAAATAATAATTATATAAAAAATAAAAAAATTTAGGATAAAGAAATTACTTTTTTCAAATGACGACGAATTATAACTTTCACAAAATAGATTTACTATTTCTATATTTGATTCTTTAAATTGATTGTTTGAAGAATATACATTTTTTGATGTAGATGCTTCATTATTATTGATATAACTTGAAGTCTTTTAACGCTTTAATTCTCTTAAATAATCAACATCTTTGTCAAGAATTTTTTCCATCTCCTGTCAAAAAAATTTTTTTTTTCCAAAACAAAAAGACAATAATATAAAATATTGTTAGAAGGAAAAATTATAGATACAAATATAAAGCAAAAAAAATTTCTAATTAGACAATTTGTTTTAAAAAAAAAGGTTAGATAATTAAAAAATTATAATACAAATTATTAAAATAAAATATTAACTATAAAATTTTTTTACATTTTAACAAATTAAAATAATATAATCTTATGAAAAAACTGTTAATGATAAATAAAACTAAAAATATTAAAAATATAAAATATAAAAAATTTTCATTAGTTAAATGGATAAAATTATCAAAAAACTAAATTTAATTTAAATATTTTTAAATTTAAAGAATAATTTGGGGGGGGGGGGGACAGGAAAAGAAACGGTTCCAAGAAAAGAAATTAGGGTTTTCAATGCGTCTTCATGCCCAACAGCATAAATAATAAATTTTATAATTTATATTTCTTTCAACTTATTATAATTTTATACAACTTTTTTACTTTCAAATTTATATAAACTATCATATATTATTTTATGTATACAAATTTAGTTTTTAGAAATTTAAATAATTCAAAAAAATTTATTTTTTTATTTTATAATATGAAATTTTGTTCCTTATTTTTGTTGTAAATTTATATAATTTTATAATTACAAATTTTAACCAATTATTTTTTAAATTCGGATTTTAGGTTGCTATTTATTTTTAGTACCATGACTTAATTGTATTAATATGATATTTTTTCTTGATTAAATATTTTTGGACAAAATATTTTGGCAGTTTTGTAAATTGATTTATTTTTATTAGAAATATAAATTAATTGTATTGTTTTTGTTTTTGTTTTCGGTCATAATTTTTTTTTGTCAACATTTTATCATTTTTGTTTATGATTTAAAATATTGGGTCAAAAAAATTTGATAATTTTATTTTACAGTTCAATAGTAAATTATTCAAAGGCAGACAACTCTTAACTTTTTTATATACTTATCTTTTTTTGCTGTTATTAATAATTTGAAACAATTTTAGTTTTTTACATAATTATGAAATTGTCAATCTAAACAGTTGGTCAAAACTATCTAAGAAATTTAATAAATCTTCCAAGGTAAAAGTTCGTTGTCATACTACAATATCACATAGTATAAAAAAATAAACCATACAATTAAAATATATTACAGAAATTATAAAATACAAAAAAAAATGAACTATACATTAAAAATTATAAATATTTGTAACTATAAAGACATTTATACACATAAATTCTCCTATTAAATCTAAATATTCTACAATCTGAAAAAAAAAAAAAAAACCCCTGGCTAATAAAAATGGTGGAAAAAAGTTATGTGAAATCAGTAAAAAAATAATTAACAAAAAAAAAATAATAAGATGGCAAGATAATGGAAATGATAAATGAACATACAGAATGTACAATCAATATATAGACACTAATCTAAATAAATAATTCAATAAATTCATATTAAAAAAAATATTCAAAAAGTTTATAGATATTGTTTTTTGGAAAAATAGAACAAAATTAAAATTTATTACAATAAGCTCAAATCTCTTATATCATAAGATTATTTATGAAGAATAACTAAAATGTTATTCAACCTTGTCTTCGGTAGCTACCAGGTGAGATATTTGGGAATATGTATACTATTAAAAAAATTAATAAGCAGAAAAGGAAAATGACATAAAGGAAAAAATAGTTAGAAAAGACCAAGTAGTAAAAACAGTAAAGAGATGGAATAACCGGTAAAGACAGAAAAGAGAACCAAAAATTGAACTTTGGAAAATAGAAATCGAAAAAATTAAGAGAAGACATAAACTAGTAAGAATACAAAACTACAAATATCAAAAAAAATAACAAAATACTAAAAACGAAAGAAAATAAGTTAAATGGTAATATATTTAATATGATTTTATTATTAGAAGAAGATAGAGATTATAATTTTCAAATATTCACAATAACAATAAAAGACTATCAAATAACATATAATAATTATTCAACATATACTATGAATAATATTAAATTCAGCAACACATACCAAATTAAGTAATATATTTGGTATATGGATTATATTATACATAAACGGAGATCATCAGAGCATGTTACAATTTTTGATCGAAAATTTTGTAAAAAGACATTTAAAGTATCAACAAAAGAAAAGAAAGACTAAAAAACCAAATATTCATCACAACAACAGTAACATTCACAGCACTTAAAAAAATTGGTAAATTATATAATATAATCATCTAACTTATAATAAGAATAATAATAAAAAAATATTACAAAAAAATAAGATTAATATTATAGTCAGAGTGGGGAGGAGCGGAGAGACAGAAACGGAGGACAAAAGAAAAAAAAAAACTAAATACAATAACAAAACTATCCTCCTTTAGTATAATTATAATGGTAATAACAATAATTATAAAACAGATAATTGTAATATAATAAAGGAAGAATAAATTCCAATTAAGAGACATGAATATGAATAGTATCTGATTAAAAACAGTAGTTTTGCACAGAAATGAAGATGTGAAGATGATTAATTTTCAGGAAAGAACAGAACAAAAGATTTCGGGTAACAATTAAGGAAGGTTTAGAGGAGAGCAATTAAGAAGCTAAGAGACAGTAATGGTAACGTATGAGAATGAAGTAATAAATGAGCAAAAAGTATTTATAAAAGAAAATATGGTAAAAAAAATTTATTTCCAAAAAGTTATAAAAAAAGGTCGATCAAAAAGAAAAACAATAAATTTTCCACAGATATAAAGACAAAAATACATTAACTCACAATAAATCACAAAAATAACAAAAATTCAAAGTATTAATGATAGATTTAAAGATATGAAATATTTGAGTTAAAATAATTATTAGTCTGCAAATAACAGAGGTAAAACAAGTAGCAATATTCCAACCAAGGTAAAATGATATAGAAGCATTAAATGCCCATGACAGATCAGAAAAACAAAAGACAACATCAAAAGTTAGAAACTACATGAATAATCTAGAAAATTAAGTAATCAGAAAATCTAACAATCCATTCAATTCTAACTAAATCATAAAATTGAAACATCAAATATGAGAGAAAATTAGAAACGGCAAAAAATTTGGAGGCAAAATCAAGACACTATTAGCCGAGGGGAAAAAGGAAAAAATTAAAGAAATACAAACATTACAGAAGCAAAATCTTCAATGTCTTGCTTCGTATTCTCAATTAGCCATGGCCATAGCATTGCTAGTGCAATCTTCACAAAAAAAAAAAAAAAAATAGCGGAAATCAAAAACTCAAAATCAAGTAATATTTGAGAAAAAAAAGGGGGACAAAAAATTACTAAAATAAATACAATAAAAAGAAAAACATACCTAAATTTTTAATTTCACTCCTTGCATTTACTTGTATAATAAAAAAAGGTCGGAAAAAGTAAAAGAAATGAAAACTTAAACTTGTAAAAGAAAAACTGAACAAAAAAAAAAAAAACATAATTATACAAAACCTAAATCAGTAATAAAAAAAGAAAACCAAGAATCAAAATTAAGAGGGAAAAAATTTAGCATTCGGATGAGGAAAAAAGAACAATGAACAGTTGACACAAACAATGAACAAAATGGATGAAAGACGAAAAGAAGAAAAAAAATATTAAAACCTAGAATTCCAAAAACATAAATCCAAACAATGAGAGAAGAAAGAAACCAGCACAATAGTCAAATAACTCCAACAAACAAAACAAAACAAAACCAAAAAGTTTCTTTTTTTATTTTTTATTTTATTTTTTCTACATACATACACCGGTAGAAGGGAAAAAAGTGAAAAAACCCAAAAAAAATCAAATCACAAATAACAACAGCAGAGTAGAGCAAAAAAAATTTCAAGAACACAATAAAAATAAAATGCTAAAGTTTTAAAACAAAATTGCATGAACAATAGAGCACGGGAAAATATTACACATTCTAACTGAAAAATACCCAAAAAAGGGGTGAATAAGGAATGGAAAAATCAAGTTTGAAAAACCAAAAATTGAAAAAAAAAAAAAAGGGGGGGGGGGGGGGGAATAACAAACAAAGAGCAAATAAAAACATAATAAACATCAAAAAGAGAGAACGAAAAATGAGAGCACAACACAGGAAAGGGTAAGAACAACCAAAAATAGGGTTTCGAAAACAATAAAAATAAAATGCTAGACTTCCAGAAGAAAAATGCATGAACAATAAAAAGGGAAAAAATATTATACAACCTAATTGGAAAATACCCAAAAAAACTCCAAAATCAAAACCTAGGGTTTAAAAAAAATTTAATCACATTCCGGCTGCAAAAAAAAAAAAAATCCGATCAATATTACATGTACATACTAGAAAATGATGAAAGATTAAGAGAGGAAAAAGAGAAAGAGAGAAGAAAAAAAAATTGGAAAATAACATATGAAAAACTGAAAATCCAAAAAAAAAAAAAAATCCCCATCAACATTATATACACATGCTCGAAAATGATGAAAGATCAAGGGAGGAGGGAGGGGAAGCGACAAAAATAAGAAATTAGAAAAAAAAATTACAGAACCGAAAATCCAAAAAAAAAAAAAAAAACCGAAAACAACAAACAGAGAAGAAACAAAAACACAAAAAACATCAAAAACATACAACCAAAAATGAGAGGAGACCAACGGACAGAGCAAGAAGAAGCAAAAATAGGGTTTGGACACCAAACCCAAAAATTGAGAACAAAGAAATAGAAGAACAGAGAGAGCCACCAAGAGAGAGAAGAAAATGAAAAATTGAGAGAGAATGGGGCAAATGAGAGGGAGGCGGCGACCAACTCAAGAGAAACACCAATTTTAGGGTTTCAGGGGCAAAAAAGGACCGGTAGAAACAATCAGGAGGGCAAAACCGTCAAAACATGAAGAAGGGGGTAGAATCGGCATTTTACTGTGCAACCAAGATGCCAAAACTGATCTGGAGGGGTAAAAGCGTAAATTTACTGTACATTAAACAGTAAATCGGTCCATCCTTTTAATATATTAAATAATATGCTTACTAGTTTATCAAAAGATGCTTTTAGGTAAATTAGTGCATTCGACTAACAATTCCATCAATTAAAATTAATCTCTTAAGGGTTATATTTAATTTGAATGAAACTAATTAGCTGAAATTGGATCTCTAGACCTTTGATTTCAATATTTTAGTTTCGTTTATTTATTAGTTTGTTTTCTCTATTTTAATTAGTGTTTACTTATTTTCTTTTTATCAACCGTTTAAATAATACTAGTGTTAACGAATTTCGTTAGTTAATTCAAAATTAAATGCAATGCTTGTGCAATCGATAACCTTAGTCATCATATATTACTTGTGCAACTCGTATACTTGCGAGTGATTTCCATAAAAAAAATCTACCATGATGTGTGATCCGTAGTACAAATCCTAATTGTTTCTTACAATGATACGAACAAAACCAAATGGATTTTGTTACATTCAAAGCTTATTATAAGGACAATATGAGAATATCAACAGATTGAAATACTAGTAGGACCTGCCATCTTGTTTCATACTAGACCAGGGAGCTGTTGAATCATCTAAAAACCACCGGCAGTGAGTCCTCCGTCGACACTGATAACCTGTCCATTGACGTATGACGCAGCAGGAAGGCAAAGAAATGCCACCACTGAAGAAATCTCATTAGGCTCTGCAAGGCGAAGGATAGGAGTTCTCTTAAATACCGTGACAAATTCGTCGTTGCGAGGAGTCACATCCTGCCATGTAGTTAAGTGTTACCATGCTAGATTATTTAGCTCAAAGATTGTGAAAAATTTAAAAGAAGCAATAGAAATAGTGGTGGAAATAGCATCTAATATTATCCATCTAATCCACCAAATATTATTTGGGATATATAAACGATAAACGATAATGTCGTTTTCAGATTTTTAAAGGATTATGTTTTTATCTTAAAGATCAACCTATTAAATGTACTGGTCCAATGTCTTACATGCCTATTATTGTTGTTATACTTTTACAATATGAGACTCGGATTTATAACAATACATACAGGTGGTATGACTTGGGTTCTGACTCCCCATGGTGCTACAGTGTTTGTTCGAATTCCATATTTTGCCCATTCGCAAGCAAAATTCTTTGTAACTTGGTTGATTGCACCTGCAGAAAATAGAGGACCAAAGCAATTGATTTAATTTTAATTAACTACACAGCTTAATATTTTCTTGAATTAGTACTTGCCTTTGGATGCTGCATAGGCAGAGAGCACAGGGAGAGCTGTAACACCGGCGATTGAGGATATGAATACAATGCTAGCATTTCCTGAGGCTTTCAAGAGAGGATGTGCCAGTTGAGAAAGATGGTAAGGGGCTTCAACATTAGTTTTCATAACAGACGAGTACTCTTCCAGCGAGTAGTCTGTAGCTTTGTTCATTGTCACGATGCCCGCATTGTTTACCTAATGCATTACAAGTCAACATCTTTAATATTTGTTTGCCACGGTTTGGGAAGACAGAAGACCATAGGAATGGTGAAGACTTTCAGTTTGTCTTTGTGAGTAATTTTAGGTCTGATAGAAAATGTAACATACAGTACAGCATGGTAAAATGTCACTCTCACTCTAGCAATTGCACAAGAAAAAAAAAAAAAAACTTGGGAAATATTTATGTTGATTTTGTTATTACCCTATGCTTTGCTTTGGTAAAATTTACAATCTAAATATTACAGAACATCTTGATTTTGGTGAATTTCCAAAGTATTAGTTGTAAACTGTAAGATTTCCATCACCTTCTATTAAAGGGTCATACGTTTATTCATAAACAAATATAATTTTAAGGATGAATTACTATCTGGCACACTTATAAAACAACACTTATAACTTTTTTTTTTGTTAGATATTCTAATAATCAGGAGATTTTAATGCAATATTTTTAGAAATACTTGTCATTTCCATCAATATCTAAATATTAGTATGTTATAGGATTTTAAATGGAAAATTTTAAATAAATCAGCTATTTATTATAAGTTCTTAAATAAAAAGTTACTATTGCTAGATGTATTAGCTCACTAGACACGATACCTTTATTATAATTTGAAAAATACTAGAAATAATAACTCTAATCCTAACTTTTGAGTGCCAACCTATATGGCAAACTTTAACCTACTTGTTATATTATATTATTTTCTTATTCCACTAATTTTTACTTGATTTTGATGTTCAAGTCAACTTCCCCCTCAACATGAAGTTGATCTAACTCATAATTTATGAACATGGATCTCCCTCTCAGAATTATTGTCCCACTGGCAATATTAAATAATGTCAGTTGGCTGTTGGTCTAATTCGACATAAGTCATAAACAGGGGGGAAAAAAAATCAATTTTGGTCATACAAAATTTATTTTTATTTATTTTGGATCCCCCCCACCCTCCCCCCCTCTTCTTCTAAGAGAGACTTGTCAGATTTGCTTTAACCCAGCTATTATAAAATATGACTGCGATGAAATCCTACTTTCACATATTTAAAATTTATTCACACTACACGAATGTCATTCATGATAATGGAAATAATTGGAAGGCTTATGGTTGAAAAATAAAAAAAATAAAAACTTTTCTATCTAGTAGGACTTGAGCCCAAAACAACTTACACACCCAAAAATACCAATCGAGCTAGCCTCTAGCGGCTAAAGTGTTATGCTGGTTTTGGATCTATTCAAGTGAAATATTTTTCAATACACTCTATGTCCATTTGGCTGTTAATATTTTATATTTGAATTCACAACTTTTTGCAACATAAACACTACTTATTTGAATACACACATTTCATACACAATTTTTTCAAACGCATCTTTAATTTTACTTTTATATGCGTTCAAATGCACTGTAATGTTGACATTTAAATGCATATTTAATTCGAATACATGTACTTAAAAGAAAAAGTAAATGACATCTAAGCACATATTAAGACACATTCATTCTATTTAAATACAATACCAAATACAATAGGGCATCCAAAAACACCTGTTTAATAAAGGAGAGATCTACTTCAAAACTAATTTAAAACCTAGCTATAAATCTGCCAAAGATAGAATATCAAGTATCACAGAAGAAAGTGTCACAGTCAAACACTATTTACATAATTATATACCTGACTCTATTATAAGGTGTAGAATTCGAATCCTCTATACTTCCAAAAACAAAAAAAAGTATCCGTTTTTTCACACAAAAAAAAAAAAAAAAAAAGAAGAAAAAAGAAAAGGAAGAAGTAAATTAAGTAATAAACAAGGCAATTCTAGAACTCACTAGTATGTTGAGCTTGCCATCAAAGGTGGAAGAGACAGTCTTAATAAGCTCCTCTCTCTGGGCATGAGAGGTGAGGTCACAAACAGAGCCAGTGACTTCGTAACCTTTGCTTTGCCATTCCCTTACCCTCTCTTTAACATCTCCTTCCGTACGAGAACACGTATGAACTGCTGCTCCAAGACCCGCAAGCTCTTCCACTATGGCATATCTAAAATACATATATATATATATATATATATTTTATAATCACAACAACATACAGATCAACCAAATGGAAATTGCAGATATTAGTTTTCTGATCACAATAATTAATTGAAAGTTTAAGGGACAAAATACAAAAATACTTTAGAAATTAAGGACTAACCCAATGCCTTTTGTTCCACCGGTGACCAAGGCCGTCTGGCCCTTAAGAGACCATCTCTTCTCATTGAAACTCTCGGCCACAGGCACGGCCATCATGTATAGATATTGTCGTTTTCTTCTTTGTTGCCGGCGGAGACGACTCTGTAGTGGTTTGAAAACCTTGCGTGCAAAGAGATCAATATAATCTAATTAAATAATTCATGACTGCCCAAGTCAAACCTACAATTACTGACTTTAGTACACACCAACCAACCAATCATAGAGTGGGGGGGGACCACATTATTTATAGTCTGAAATATTAATACTAATTTTTAGTCAGTTATCTTTTTGAAGATAACTTGTTGTCGTTGAGGTGATTAAATATTTGACTCACCTCCTAATAGCGGATGTCCTTTAAATAGTTAAAATTACTAAGCAATTAATTACGTAGGAGATCTCGAGTTTAAATTAATTATTATGATTGCATTAAAAGTAATTACCTTCCAACGACTTAAGCACAAGAAGCGGTTTAAAAAAGAAAAATGAAAAATGAAAAAACACTCCAAAAACTTTAGAGTAAATTTTTTTTTGGGGGCTAAAGTGGGATAAGTTTGTTTAGTCTCAAATTTTTGGTAAAATTACATATTTTATCAAGACTGAAATGATGAGAAAAAGAAAAAATCGCTTTCAAAAGAATTGATAAACTAACAAATCATCCTCACATTTTCAACTGCAAAATTATTATGGGTTGGAGTTAAACGGATTTAAAAAAATAAAAAATAAAAACTTGTGTTCTGCGGCATCTCTTTTAATCCAACCCTCAGTACGGTTTTTTTTTTTTCCTCCTCCATATTCTGCATGATAATTCTCTCTTTGACAACGGTCTTGTACTATTTAATTACTGGTCAATTCCAAATATACCATACATAGCTTTCAAATATTTGAAATAAATAACAATAAATAGTAATTGTATTAAGTAAAAATAATTGAATAATTTACCTAATAATTTTTTATTTATTGATACTTACTCTAAATTTTTTTGAAGCTTGATTATTGGTGATATAATTTATCTGGCTACGGAATCCTTTTCTCGGGGGTGCTCCGGTTGTGCGAGGACGTTACGACTGGATTTCAATATGTTGACTGTGGATCCCAGACTGGGACCCTCGTTGAGCGGCTACGGATTTCAGATCCCACTAAGCCTATATTCTTCCCTGGGACCCTCATTGAGCGACCACGTGTCCACCAGACTCGTGTTGCCCGTTGTGTACCCCGGGTGGGGAATGGCCTGGGCCCATGCCATTGACCAGGATAAAACTTCCCAGATGACCAATGAGCACCACCTGCTCAATAGGCCCCTAATTGTCCGTGGCACGCCGCCCCGTACAGACTAATAGTAGTGTCCTGACATAACACTCACAATCCATCGCCTGACACCTGACATGCTGCGTATTGCTGCGCCTGTCCCATCGCTGATATCCGCCGCCCACTCAGACTGGCATGGTGCTCACTTGTGCCAACAATAGCCCTACCCTAGGGTCCCCCGACACTAGACCATGGACATGCAGCATGAGCTTATTGGATGTACAATGCCTGTGTGCCTGAAGCATGTCTACCCGTCGGGAGCACTCGGAGTTCAGCTTGTTCAGGTTGCCTAAACACCTGAGCCCGTGGGGAACATCTATAAATAGAGGGTCGGCCCACCTATTTAGGTATGGATAATTTTCCTTGCCAAAACTCTACCTCTCTGCTTGCTCACCAATACCATTACTGACTTAAGCATCGGAGTACCGTTAACAAACATTGTACTAGTGTCTCTATCATTTCGAGGTGCTTCCTTTTTACAGGTGATCAGGTGTAGAGTAATTGTGCAAGACCGAACAAGTCGAGCAACCATATCAGATGTTGTGCCGGAGATTTTCGACATCAACATTTTGGCGTTAGAAGGAGGTGTTGGAAAAACAAATCCGATATCAGAGTTACGGCGCAGCAGAAGCTTTAAAATTTTTATGCCAATTCAGAAAAGAAGCTCATGATGTATATAACAATAAATTAAATACATGATCAAACATACTGATACGAACCACACCAATAACGTGATGAAACCCGATACCAAATTTAGAAATAATAACCCAAGATCTTTCAAGTTTGAGGGAAACCGCGACCCGTTGCTTAGCGAAGCAAGAACCTTGGTATGGTGAAGACGTCACAAATGGTTATGAAAGTCTGTTTAGTAAGTTGATTTGAATGCCACAAGGAATCCTTGATAAGTTCGGATAAGTTTCTTTAAGAACTCAAGAAGAATAACTCACAATATGAATAAACGTCAAAATCTTCTTTTCCATAATCTGAGAAGTCAACCTTATATAACTGAAATATACATGTAAAATTCCTAATCTACCCTTAAGGATAAACATGGCCAAAAATCTCTAAAAAATATATCAGATTTATCTAAATAAATTCAGAATTAAAAAGGTGTCTAAATTCAAATTTTAAACTAAAACTTTAAAACTCAAGTAGGGTTACAAATAAATCAAATCTTGATCAGATCTCATAAAACTTCTTAAATTTTGTCTTGAATCTTGAACTTCTTGAAACTCGAAAATGTAATCTTGACTTGATTATTTATTGGAAAAAACGTCTACATCAGCTGGAGTCCTTCTTGTACGTTTATTCACATCACATACTTTGTTTCTCAGATTCTGGAATTGCTAGAGCGTCGACCAACGTGTATTCTCTACTATTCTCAAGTCCTCACGTTTTAAAGTGTGTGTGGATACACATGCTATGAATTCAAGTGATCGGTAATTCTTCCAAGGTCCAGATCCCACTTTCTCAATCCTGATGTACCTCGTTGAGAAATCAATCCGGGTTCATTCTTCAAAACTACAAAACAGAAACCGATTAAACTTCTATGAAAAATATCACTCGACTTAACCTTCCTCACAGTTTTGATTTAATGAAAATTTCTCTCTTTTTCTCACACCCAAGAAGGACGAATTTTCTTAAGCACAAAAACCTAGTTTTTTTGCGTTTTCTTTCTCCCAAAAAACCGTCCCCTTTCTTTGAGTGTATGATGATAGTTGGCTTTTTTTTAAGAATCCCTAGTTTTTATATAATATTCCAATCCTTTTTTGAAAAATATCTCCTACTTGAAAAATAATTAATAATTAATTTTCTGGATAATCTTTTGAACCAAAGGATCATTCGAATTTCGGACTAGGTTTTTTAAACCTTATGGACGGTGCTTTTTTTTTTTTTTTTGCTTGGAGAATCTCAAAAAATTTGTGCTCCCCTTTATGTGTAGATTAATTGGTGGTTTAAATTTAAATCAAGAATCTAGACTAGTCAAAAAATCCTAATCCTATCTAGATTCAAACTCTTTTTAAACCTTTGAATTTAAATAAGATTTTCTTATTTGAATTTAAATAAATATTTTCTACAAACATTATCCATATTTAATTAATTTAAATAAATAGAATATTTTAGATTTCCTTTCCACTAAAAAAATGTACACCATTCTTTAAGAAATGAAAATATATCAAATAAGCTCAATTATTTAAATCAATTAATAATTTAATATTTGTAATATATTTAAATAATTTTGAAACAAAATTTTCTTTCCTCCATCCACTAAAATTCGTGCACCATAGATTAGGAGAGAAAAATTTTGTTTTCAAAAACTAAATAATTCAAACACAATCTTATTTCCAAAATTTAATTAATCAAAATAATTAACAAATAATTATTTTATTTGCAACCAATCATATGTTGACAAATTACGTTATTTGTCTACATTAATTTCACATGTCCAATCCTTTTGGGATTACATGTTAGAGAGTACCATGTCTTAATAGATATTATTAAATTCCCATTTAATTTACCGATCTTATTAGGAATAAATCCCGAGATGATTTGTGGAACTATATGAGCTAATAGAGGGACCCGATGGAAATATGTGAAGAGGTTCCTATAATTACGAAAAATTAATCCCGGATTAATTATTCATCAATTATCAACTTCAGGACTATTCCACAAAAAATCTGAAGCTGAACTCCTATTTACATACTGTATTACAAAAGCTCTCTTACGCAGTGCTTCTTTCATGATTTATTCATCGCTCGCTTAATCCTTCTTGAAATGTCTCTTTTTCCCTTCTTGATTTATTCAGGTAGTCTCTGGAAAATATTTATTTAAATTCAAATAAGAAAATGTTATTTAAATTCAAAGGTTTAGAAAGAGTTTGAATCTAGATAGGATTAGGACTTTTTAACTAGTCTAGATTCTTGATTTAAATTTGAACCACCAATCAATCTAAACATAAGGGGGAGCACAAATTTTTTGAGGTTCTCCAAGCAAAGAACCGTCCATAAGGTTTAAAGAACCTAGCCCGAAATTTGAATGATCCTTTGGTTCAAAAAATTATCTAGAAAAATAATTATTAATTATTTTTCAAGTAGGAGATATTTTTGAAAAATGATTGGAGTATTATATAAAGGCTAGGGGTTCTTAAAAAAAGCCAATTATCATCATACACTCAAAAAAAGGGGATAGTTTTTTGAAAGAGAGAAATTTTCATTGAATTAAAATTGTAAGGAAGGTTAAGCAAGTGGTATTTTTCGTAGAAGGTTAACTAGTTCCTGTTTTGTACTTTTGAAGAACGAACCCGGATCGAATACTCAACAAGGTACATCGGGATTGAGAAAGTGGGATCTAAACTTTGGAAGAATTACCAGTCGCTTGGATTCATAGCACATGTGCCCACACACACTCTAAGATGTGGGGACTCGAGAATAGTAAAGAAGATACGTTGGTCGAGACACTAGCAATTTCGGAATCTGAGAAACAAGGTATGTTTAATCATATATTTAATTTATTGTTATATACATCATCAGCTTTTTTTCTGAATTGGCATAAAAAATTTAAAACTTTCGCTGCACCGTAACTCTGATATTAGATCCGTTTTTCCAACACAATTTGCCAAGGCAATCAAGCTTCACTCGGAGAAGCTCACCTCAATAGTAAGCGTATGACCCTTCACCAAATGAGCCCTTGACCTGATCGAACCACAGCTGATGCCCTGGTCATAGCTCCGGTATTGCTTTGTAGTCATAGATTACCTCACCAAGTGGATAGAAGTAGAATCACCAGCCCAGTAGACGGAGGCAAAGTGTACCAACTTTTTATGGAAAAAAATCATCTGCAGATTTGGGCTCCCATACACCAAAGTCACAGATAATGAGAAGCAATTCAACAACCTGAAATTCATTGCCCTATGCGAACAGTTTGGGATAAAGAAAGTATTCTCCTCCCTCAGGCACCCCCAGAGCATTGGGTAGGTAGAAGCCGTCAACAAGACCATCAAAAAAAACCTGAAGAAAAATATGGAAAAGCGTAAGGGTGCTTGGATCGATGAATTGCCTAAGGTTCTATGGGCATATTGGACCACTAAGCACACTATGACTGGGGAAACCCCTTTTGCAATAGCCTTCGGCATAAAGGCTGTTTTTCCAACTGAAGTGGGCTTACTAAGTCTCCGTGTTAAGAGTTACGACAAAGAGAGCAACGCTGAGCAGCTAATGCCTGAACTAGACCTGATCAAGAAGAAGAGAGAACAAGCCCTCATTTGTCGCTACGTATTAATGTAGGAAATTCCGACCAAGGATTTTTAGGACAAGTGACTTGGTTCTTAAGAAAGAATTGGTTCAAGAGCCCGATTTAGGCTCATTCGGTCTCAAATGGGATGGACTGTACAGGGTCACTAAAGTTGTTCGACCAGGCGCGTACCGACCCATCGACCAGACGAGACAATTCTCGGGCACCCATGGAATGCCGACCACCTCAAACACTTCTACTAGTAGTCTCCATATTTTTGATAAATGATGTACAGATTGATTCAATAAAATGAAGATTTTGTTCAAACCAATGCCATCTACTCTTATAATAGCAAAAGAAAAATAGTCTACGCCAGCAGACCCCAAACTCCAGAAGTCCCTAGATCTCGGAGGAAAAAGGTCCTTGCCTTAGATGCCGACCAGATTTCGACTTGGGATTCATTCCATGGAATAAACCCAAGCCAATCATAAGAGGTGCCCAAATAGAACCACCCAATAGTCTGCTTCGGCAGACCCAAAACTCCAGAGGTCCCCAGACTAAGGAGGAAATAGGTCCCTGCCTTAGATGTTGACCAGAGTTGAACTTGGGATTCATTCCATGGAATAAACCCAAGCCAACCATAGGAAGCGCCCAAGTAGGATCGCCCAACAATTTGCTCCGGAGAACCCCAACTCTGAAGGCTCTCATTGTATCTATTTAATATATATATATATATATATATATATTATAAAATAGAAAGAGAAGTTCCAAAAAGTTTTATTAATTTATTGAGGTGGGGGGTACAATTAGGGCACTCCTGAGTCCATAAGAAACAAAAGAAGAAAAATGTTTACAATTATTGGTTGGTGGGAGCAACCTACTCGGGCATAGCCAGGTCTGTCCGAACCTCTGGCTCGTCTATTACTATAATATCCTCGGTGATGTGGATAAACGTGCAAGGAGGATGCAAGCTGATGTGGACGTTTTTTCCAACAAATAATCATGTCAAGATTACATTTTCAAGTTTCAAGAAGTTCAAAATTCAAATCAAAATTCAAGAACTTTATAAGATTTGATCAAGATTTGATTTCTTTATAATCCTATTTGAGTTTTAAAGTTCTAGTTTAAAATTTGAATTTAGGCACCATTTTAATTCTGAATTTATTTAATTTTTAGTTGATAAATCTGATTTTTAGGCATGTAAATCCTTTAGGGTAGATTAGAAATTTTACAAATTGTAACTTTTCCTATATAAAGGCAAATTTCTCAGATTAATATAGAAGATTTTTCATGTTTATTCATATTGTGAGTTATTCTTCTTGAGTTCTTGAAGAAACTTATCTGAACTTATTAAGGATTCCTTGTGGCGTTCAAATCGACTTATCAAACGGACTTCCATAACCATTTGTGGCTCTTCACCATACCAAGGTTCTTGCTTTGCTAAGCAACGGGTCGCGGTTTTGATCAAACTTAAAAGATCTTGGGTTATTGTTTCCAAATTTGGTAGCGGGTTTCGTCACGTTGTTGGCGTGGTTCGTATCAGTTGGTATCAGAGCCTAAAGTTCCTCCGGTTTGCCTATCTTTATCTCGTTTTTTTTTTTCTTTTCTTCTAATTCGTTCTGGTATTGAAAAAAAAAATCGTTCAAACAAAAAAAGTTTTTAGAAAAAAAAAATTCGACCTAAAAAAATTTTTTTTTTTTGCTGCTGTAGTAAAAAATATATATATCCATTTTTTCTTTCCTTATATAAGTGATATTATTGTTTGATTCAGAGTTGGATTACTTGCACTGAGATTGAGTCCTTTTAGGATTTAGAAACCCTAATCCAATTCTCACAAGGTTTACAAATCCTTGAAACTTGAAATAGGATTTGGTGGTTTCAAAATTTGACGTTCTTATTTCTTGATCTTTCTCCTTGTTTCTGTAAAATCAAAGAGAAGAATCCGGAAAAAAAAATCTGAAAGAAAAAAAAAAGAAACGAAATTGTGTTAATTCTGTTTCTTACATCCTAGAGCCCTATTTTGTCATAACCCACATCTGAGATCCAAAAAAAAAAAAATCAGAAACCGTGACAAATTTGATCTGTTTGGTTTGCTTGTTGTTTTGATTTACTGCTTAAATTCTTGCTATTCTTGTTCGATTAGTTTTGAAAGAACAAAAAGAAGAATACAAGTGAAAAAAGGCAAGAGTAGTGAGCATAATAGAGGGTAAAAGCCAATTAACTTGAGTGAAACACGAGTAGATTTGAGTTAACTAATTCTTCGAGCGAAACACGTGAGGGAGTATGGTGAGGTCCTTTTCGTTATACTATTCTAACCTTGTTTGCAGATTTCAATTATGTTGCGAGATCAAGAGAAGAACACAAACGAAGAGCTTTCACCAACCAATCTTCGAAACTTGCAAATGCAAGCGATATTGGGGGAGATGAGACGGATGATAGGGTGGAGTTGGAACATATGCATAACAGGTTGGATAGAGTAGAAGAAGGAACCCAATGGGGACAACCGCCGTTTGCTCCGAACGCTCCAAGAAGGCTCCGAATGCGCCAACAAGAAGTTGAGGATTTGGGCGAATTTGAAGAGGATGATTTAGAGGAGGAATTTGATAGGATGTCAACGGGCAGCCGTAGGAGATACGGTAGGGATAGAGAAGCTAGGAATTTGGTAGACAATAACTTGGGAAGTATCAAGATGAAAATTCCTGCGTTTCAAGGAAAAAGTGATCCCGAAGCATACCTCGAGTGGGAAAAGAAGATAAAACTGGTTTTCGATTGCCACAATTACTCTAAACTAAAGAAGGTAAAACTTGCCGCAATTGAATTTACTGATTATGCTATTGTATGGTGGGATCAGTTGTGCATTAATAGGAGATGGAGCGGAGAACGTCCTATAGAAACTTGGGATGAGATGAAGCAAGTGATGAGACGACGATTTGTGCCGAGTCACTACTACCGGGATCTCTACTTGAAGCTGCAAGGTCTCCATCAAGGCAATAAAAGTGTTGATGAATATTATAAAGAGATGGAGATGGCGATAATTAGAGCCAACGTGGAGGAGGATCGGGAGGCGACAATGGCCAGATTTTTGAATGGTTTAAACTGAGAGATTGCGAACACCATCGAGCTGCACCATTATGTGGAATTGGAGGATTTGGTGCATATGGCAGTCAAGGTTGAGAAGCAACTCAAAAGAGGTGGAACACGAGCAAGACCATTCGGATAAAATTCGGGCACAGCACCTTGGAGGTCAAACTACTCAAAGAAAGAGGAAAACCAATCCACGTCCAAGGCCAAACTTGAGCCCAAACCAGCCACCATTACTACTGCCTCTTAAGGTAAATCAACCCCTACTTTGACTCGTAATAGTGAGATTAAGTGTTTCAAATGTCAGGGGAGAAGACACATAGCAAGCCAATGTCCAAACAAGCGAGTTATGGTGATCCGGGAAAATGGTGAAATTGAATCCGAGGATGAAGCTGCTCTAGAGGATATGCCACCATTGGAGGACGCCCTAATTGGGGATGAGGAGTTTGAGGCAGATCAGGGTGAGATGTTAGGACTAGTCGCACGACGAGCCTTGAGCTTGCAAGCCAAAGAAGAGGAAGAAGAAGTACAGCGGGAGAATATCTTTCACACTCGATGTCACGTGAAAGACAAGGTATATAGTGTTATTATCGATGGCGGTAGTTGCACTAATGTTGCTAGTACTTCCATGGTGGAAAAGCTAGGGCTCACAACACTTAAGCACCCTCGTCCATAAAAGCTACAATGGATGAATGATAGTGGTGAAGCGAGGGTTACAAAGCAAGTTGTTGTACCGTTTTGTATTGGAAAGTATGAGGATGAGGTATTGTGCGATGTGGTACCAATGCAAGCTGGACATCTTCTCTTAGGAAGACCATGGCAATTTGACCGGCAAGTTAAGCATGATTGCTTCAGCAACAAGTATTCGTTTGTGCTCAATCAAAAAACAATTACTCTTGTACCAATGACACCGAAACAAATTTATGACGATCAAGTGAGGTTGCAAAAACTTAGTAAACAAAATAAACCGAAAGATTAAAAGCCCTTGAGTGAAAAGAGTAGTAAGGACATGCCTAGTGAAAGTAATGTCGAATCCGGTAAGGAAGAAAACAGGGAGAAGAATTCGGCCAAGGAGGTTAAAACTAAGAGAAAACAAAGGAATTTCTATGCCACAACAAGTGAGGTTAAATGAGCGTTGAATTTAAAACGGATCAACATTGGGGGCAGAATAGAACAGCACATAAAGCAAGCTCACAAAGTATTTTACAGACTGGTTTTTGAACCTGGAGATTGGGGTTGGTCAAGAATGAGGAAAGAAAGATTTCATGCACAAAGATGTTCCAAGTTGATGCACCAAGGAGGTGTTGATTTGAGGACAAATCATTCTCAAGAGGGGGGGAATGATGTGGATAAACGTGCAAGGAGGATGTAAGCTGATGTGGACGTTTTTCCCAACAAAGAATCATGTCAAGATTACGTTTTCAAGTTTCAAGAAGTTCAAGATTCAAATCAAAATTCAAGAACTTTATAAGATCTTATCAAAATTTGATTTCTTTATAATCCTATTTGAGTTTTAAAGTTCTAGTTTAAAATTTGAATTTAGGCACCATTTTAATTCCGAATTTATTTAATTTTTAGTTGATAAATCTGATTTTTAGGCATGTAAATTCTTAAGGGTAGATTAGGAATTTTACAACTTGTAACTTTGCCCATATAAAGGCAGATTTCTCAGATTAATATAGAAGATTTTTCATGTTTATTCATATTGTGAGTTATTCTTCTTGAGTTCTTGAAGAAATTTATCTGAATTTATCAAGGATTCCTTGTGGCGTTCAAATCGACTTATCAAACGGACTTCCATAACCGTTTGTAGTGTCTTCACCATACCAAGGTTCTTGCTTCGCTAAGCAATGGGTTGCGGTTTTAATCAAACTTAAAAGATCTTGGGTTATTATTTCTAGATTTGGTAGTAGGTTTTGTCACGTTGTTGGCATGGTTCGTATCACTCGGCCACTTGGGCACCCCCCATCACCTCCCCCTCCTGGGCTCCTTCAGCTGCAGCCCTATTTTCCTTGGTGACGGTCTCCCCTGAGACCTCAGGCACAAAGGACCAGTCCAACTCGGTCACCGTTTGGGTCACCAAGACAAAACCGGCCTTTATGTCTCTCATCCCCTCTTTATATTCAACGAGGAGATGGGGCTTGAACTCCACCGACCTTTGGTACTCGGTGACCACTTGTTGATGGCCTAGTTGAGGCCAGTAGGGAGCGCCTCTTGGAGATAACGAAAGTGTTCTAAATAGGCAATGAACAGGTCGTCCTTAGCTCTTTTACGGGTTTCCTCCTTCTTTCTTCGAGCATCATCTACCTTTGCCGAATGCTCTTTGGCCTTTTTCACCTTCTCGGAGGCCGCCTTCTCCGCATCATTCCACTTATTCACTTCAGCGATCGACGAAGCCACTCTCTCCTGCATATGGTTAGAGTAGCCCTGTGCTGCAGCATTACCCGAGAAGGCAAGGCAGAAGACCTGCAGTATGAAGGAACTGGTTAAAAAAAAAAAAAAGAAAAGAAAAGTAGAAAATTCTCTTTGAGCGTACCTCAACTAGCTAGTTGATCATATCCTCGTTAGCCTAGACATGGTCGGAGCGTTGGGAAGATTCCACTACCTTTGAAGATAGGCGGTCATCAAACTTTGTAATGATATCCCACTGTATCGAGGACTTCCTATAGAATGGCTCAGCACTAGAGATCGAGGCTAGAGGATCACGGGACCTCGAGTGTTCCCGTATGCCGGAGGCATTAGGCTTAGCAAACGATGGCTGCTCTTTTCTCGAGCAGACTACCCAGGTTGTAGGAGGGTCGGAAGGGGCCTGGCTTATTGGAACAGCTACCGAACCCTCTAGATGGGTTTTAGCTGCCATCATCTGTTTTGATGAACTTTTGTTATAGAAAAGCCACCTTGTCCTGATCACTTACTCCTGTGTTGTCTATGTTCGGCCATGGTTGGTTTTACAAACAAAATATTGGTTAGTACTTGACTGGAATAACCCGTGAACGAAATAAGGAACAATACAACTTTTAATCTGAAGACCCCGCACTGGGTAGAGTCACTCGATCACCTCATTCAAGTCCTCGTCGGTGATCCTTGGACCCCAAGCCTCGGGGGAGGAACTGCCGAAATGCAGACTAAGGGTTGAGGCTAACGAGCACAATAGTGGACAACCGAGTCGAGCATAGGTGCCGCGACCGTCACCTCCCTTGGCCTCTCAGTTCTAGGCCAGTGATGCAGGAAGTCGGATGTAGAAGATGAACCAAACCAGTTGTACCTTGCCAAACTTTTATTTAACATTAGCCGGTTTTGGTTCCATTCTGGGTCTGCCTTTTCACGAAGTTTTTCAATCCTTCCTAAGTTGATCGCCTCTGTATATGGCCCTCGTGTCCACACGTAGCTCCTTTTAAATGTGAATGGGACCCATTCCCAGGATGGGACCTTGTCATAGGGCAACTGACCATGTAACCCCGGACCCACCGCGAAGAACCAGAGATGTTTGTGGTTCTTGTTGGAGTTAGGGCAGCTGGCAATGAAGGTTCTTTGGTAACCTTGGAAGTAATATGATCCGGCCAATGACGGAGCTGTCTTCATATGGTAGAGGTTTTGGAAGGTCCTGAACGACAACTTTGAGGTATAGTTCTTTGTCCAAAGGATAAAGCAACTTATCAACATATGATAAGCGCTGGTATGGAGTTGCATTAGAGCGACGTTAAGTCTCCAGAGCTCCCGCCTGAGGAATGGATGGAACAGTAGGCGTAGCCCTGCTTGGCAGAACTCGGCAGATAAGGTGATGTAGTATGGTGGCAATAGTGAAGGCATGTCATTTGGTCCCGAGACAATCATCTCCACATCATTCGGGATCTTGAACTCTTCATGTAGTGATTCTAGATATTGTGAAGTGGTCGCCAAGGTGAAGTAATCCACTATATATACCGGGCGGTCACCTGCCAAGTCCACCATCTCCATGTCCACCATCCGGTAGACGAGCATGCCGTTGATATGTAGTGGTTGTAGCCGACCACACTGTCAGGACTAGATGGGCTTCTCAGCAGGAGCTGTGCTCTCAGAGCTCTCAGACCCTTCGCGACCAGACATGCTAACCTGGCTAGCCGTTCTCTCGAACATAGCGGACTTTCCCACCGTGAGGTCAACCACCGTAGCTATAATACCCGATTTTTCTATGTGACTATTTCCTTTTTAAAGAAATTAAATGTATGCCGTATCGGTATTTATGAAAAAGTTCGCTTTAGGACTTTATTATGTGTTATAAGTTCTTATAGCTTTATAAGACTCAAATATGCTTGTTTTGATTGATAAATAGTCTTTTCGGATAAAAAGAGATGAAATTTACATGATTCTAGGAAAGTCAAAGGGTTGATCGAAAAAGTCAACTTTGACCTGGAAAAGTCAAAGTTTGACCAAAATGGTCAAAACCCTAACTGTATAATTTTGTGACATGCAGTATGGGAAAAATACTATGAAAACCCATTTTTTCGGATAGGATGACGTAAATGAGAACTAAAATTGCCGTAGAAAAATTAAGCACGCAAAGTTAGGGCACAGGGCAAAAGGGTTTGAGAAAATAAGAAAAAAATTTTCAGCTCGATTTTTCACAGATAAAATTTTTACTGCAGTATAAAATATCAGTACTGTGTATTAGTATAACACAGTATTAGATTTATCTGTGTTAAGTTTAAATTATACTGCTTTTTGAAAAAGTAGCCAAACATAGCTTTAATATTTATGACATCATCACCTTTTTGATTTATGACATTATCAACTTTTGGAGAACAAATCCACACAAGACAAGTGTCTTGTTCTAGCTTTTTTCTACCTTGTTCTCCAAGCCAAAGTCCGGCCACCTTGCATGCTTTTCATGGGATTTTTCAAAAATTTTGGGGTCAAAATCGAAATTTCAAAAGTCCCACATTGTCTATAAATAGAGGTGACCTCTATTCACTTTAAATGAAAAACATAGCTAAACTCTTGCCATTTTTTCTCCAAGAAAAACTGAGTGAGAGAGAGTGGAAGAAAACCAAAAATTTTCTTGAGCCAAGGCTAGGGTTGTGTTCGGTTTTAAGTAGGAAAGCAAGAGGGAGAGTTGAAAAATTTTTCCAGCCCACTTTTCTAGCTACTGCCGTGGGTAAGAGTGCAGGGGAGCAAGAGTGAAAACCAAAAATTTTTAGGGAAGAGTTTGAGGGAGTATTCGGGTGAGAGTGAGCCACCAAGAAATCAAGTTTAAAGCAAGTTTTGAGGCCAATTTTGGGTCTAGGGCAGCCACAGGTTTGGTGCAGAAAAGTAGTGGGAAAAAAACTGAAATTTTTGGGTGCAAAGTTGTGTGTGGCCGAGCCTAGGGTGGAGGTCAATTTGCAGTTCAAAAAGCCAAGTTTTGGGAGCCATTGTAAGACCCGAAATTTTATAGACTTGTAATCTCTTTGTTCATAAGGAATTAAAGTCTAATTTATGTGTTTATGATGTGTTATATGAAAAATTATGAATAATAATGAGAAATTCATAATTTTATGTTAGTGTCCTCATTTAATTGTTATGATACCCAATTAATGATTTATGAGCCAAGTATGAGGTTTTCAAAAGAAAAAGAACGAGAAAGGATGAAATTTTACGAAAGTCAAAGGTTTGACCAAAAAGTCAAAGATTTGAACGAGAAAGTCAAAGTTTAACAAAGACGGGTCACAACGTTGACTTCACAAGTATGATGAAAGGATATGGAAAGAATTCCGAGAATGAAGTTTTATGATCAAGATAGCACAAAAAGCCATAAATCCACCCTAGAAAAATCAAGCACACCGAATTTGAATTAAGGGCAAAAAGGTCTCTGAAAGATAAGAGAGGAATTTTCAGTGTCCGAATTTACACGGAAAAATTTTTGGACCAAAATAAAAAAATGAGAATGCTCATCACAGTATTGGAAATAGTTGTGGAGCGCGAAAGGAGCTGTGGAAGAGCAAAATGGCCAAACAAGACCTTAGAAGAGCTAGTGGAAGATGACATGAACCCCTTGACATCACCTTCCACTAACTCAAGTTGCACATGTGGACTCCCCCATACATGATGGTCGGCCAGCACATGGGAAGCAAAAAGGAAAGCCAAAAGTTAAAGGAAAAGCCATAATTTAAGGCCAAAAGGTGAGGTAAGTAGGGGAAATTTTCTAGAGACTTCTAGAACCAACCAAGGGCTGCCACATGTCCCTCCTTTCTCCACAAAATTCGGCAGCACACCTCCCCCATTCCCCCCATGAAGTTCGGCAGCCAAAGGGGACAAGAAAGACATGGCAAAAGCCATATTTTAAGGGCCAAAGTGTGAACCAAACAAGGACACATGCCCATGCCTATGACTCACCATCCACTCACCCAAGCTAGGCCATGTAGGGGGGCTGTCCCTTCAACCATTTTCGACAGCAAACAAGGGAAAGGAAAAGATGGGAAAAAGCCTTGAATTAGGGACAAGAAACCAACCACTTGTCCAATCAAAAACCCTCCCATTCCCCTTGTCATTTTATTGAAAAAAATGAGCCAAAACCCTTGCATTTCCTCAAGAGGTTCGATAGCAAGAGAAAAGAGAGAGAACCAAAGAAATTTCTTGGGGTTGTGAGCCTTGGAAGTCCGGTTGAACAAGAGTAAGAGCAAAAGAGAGTTTGAGAAATTTTTGGTGAGTTTTTGGGAAGGTGGCCGAACAAGAGGAGGAGGAGAATAAGGTAAGTGAATCTTGAAATTCCTTTTGGGGTTTTTCTTCTTGGAGCCTCCGGCTTGGAGGTGAAAGAAAGAGCCAACAAATTTTCTTGGATCTCCATTTTTCTAGGTGTAGTCGTGTGGGTGAGCAAGCCAAAGAACCAAAGGAAGTTTTGGGATTTCAAAACCCTAATTTGGATTTGAGGTAAAACTCTTAAACCATCTTGAATTGAAGTTCTATTTAATCATTTTTATAGTGATTCAAGTTGGTTTATAAGGACATAAGTCCATTTTATTTTTCAGCCCTATTTGGTTGGTGTGTGTGATTGATTAGGGATTAGAGTTGGTTGGCTTGATTTTGATGCTTGTTTGCTTAAATTTTATGCTTGAAAAATGGTTAGGAAGCATGCTAGATGTGGTTGATATGTCCCTTAAGATTTGGTCAAAAATCTGCCCTAAGGTAGTGGATGTATGGCTGCTAGCTTAGGGGGAGATGATGGATGCTTGATGGTGAGGAATGCTAGATAGAACCATGCAACCAAGGATTAGGATTTTCGGTTTGAGGTTGCATGGACCCATGGGATTTGTATGCTTGTATGAACGGGACATTAGAAACACTGCATGTTTGATGTATAAGCTCCCGATGTGATCGGTCAAGGTAGATTCCGCGAAATAGAACGTAAAACGGAATCAACAACCGAAACTGCCATTCCGGTTATGAAACTGGCCAGTTTCGGGAAAGTAAAAATATAAGGCCTTTAGAGGCCGAACGAGGTAAAACTCAAAACACGAAAGTTGCTCAGAACAACTTTTAC
Organism: Ficus microcarpa; assembly: GCA_025413485.1. Taxonomy (NCBI): domain Eukaryota; kingdom Viridiplantae; phylum Streptophyta; class Magnoliopsida; order Rosales; family Moraceae; genus Ficus; species Ficus microcarpa. Next base: position 3,131,390 of record CM046386.1, read on the forward strand.
TAGAGAGCATTGGGGGCAGAATCTCGAAATAAGGCTCCAACGGCCTCCGTTTTCCCCAAAACCCGTGGCTGATCCCTGGACCCAGTTTTCACTCCTTTTTCGGGATCAGCCAATTTCAAACGAAAACTGGTACTAATCTAAACAGAACTAGATTTTTCACAAAACATGAAAGTTTTATCATTTTTTGAGAGCTACAACTTTCGTGAATACAAGTTTTTCAAATTCAAAGCCGATTTTTAAACTGGGCACGTTTTATGGAAGGTGCGCAGGGAATCCGAAATCCTGCACATGAGTTTTACAAAACTGCTTTCTAAAAAAATTGTGAAGTGCTTTTAAACTGTTATTTTAACTACGGAAACTGTTCCAAAGGCAGTCCAGCCTCAAATGATTTTATAAAAGATCTGTTTCAAAAACCATGAATTTTAAGGGTTCGGGTTTGAAATTCCACATTTTTCAAGAAGTGAAGAAAAAGGTGTTTCAAACCAAATATTTTAAAGATTAAGGAAAAATGATAATTTTAAGCCAAAATATTTTCAAGTTAAGGAAGCAAGAATTTTTACAAGCAAACTAAGGATTTTTGGAAGAAAGTTACATAAGGTTTTCCAAAAATAAAGAAGTAGAGTTTTATGGAGAAATTGGTAAGCAAACCGATTACGAACGGTAGCCGGATGTGATATCCGAGTTACAAACCCAAGGATGGTTAAGGGTTGACTCAATGTCCACCTAAAGTTGACCTTAAGGGTTACCCAACGCAACCCTAAGGAACACCCATATGTATTTTTGGGCTAGGATTTAAGGGGTTGATGGAGATAACCCAATAATGAGGATATATAAATGAAGCCCAAAGTTTTTAAGGAAACCAGCAAGAGAACAAGGATTTAATTAAGAGGTTGTCCAACGTGACCTCTTAAGGGTTAATCAAAGTTGATGATCCTTAATGAAGAAGGATGATTATGGAGATCAAGTGAGATAAGTAAAGGGGACATACAACCAAGTTTAGGCATGAGTGTTGGTTTGGTCACCAACACCTTACGATAGGATTCTAATCCTATATGTCTCATATAGCAAGAAAGTGACCTGCTATTGCCGACAAATTTAAGGACGCAACGTTAAGGATACGACCCGAGAGAGATAAGTACAAACCTCACCTGCAGTATGAAAGCTAATAGAATATTTTCCAGTATGCTATTTTCAATTATGCTGCAAAATGTTGTGCTATGTTCATGAAAGTGCTATATTTACAAAATGCTATGTTTACGAAAAGTACTATATTTGCAAAATGCTATGTTTATGAAAAGTGCTATATTTACAAAATGCTATGTATACAAAAAGTGCTATATTTGCAAAATGCTATGTTTATGAAAAGTGCTATATTTCCAAAATGCTATGTTTTACAAAAGTGTTATATTCGCAAAATGTCATGTTTATAAAAGTGCCATAATTGCAAATGCCATGAATGAAGAGATGACATGCCATGTTATGAATGAGATGAAAGTATGTTATCATATAGTGACATCATAAGGTATGTTCACTAAGGATAAACCACATGGTAAGAAATCACAGTAAAGTGTCGTACCGACCTCCCATCAGGTGGAGGGTTTTTCATGTTAAAGTTATGGATTATCGCCCTCTCGTTGATGCTGTAGGGTGTAATTAATTATGTTTTCCCATAGTAGTTAGGGACCTTGCAACCCCTAACTGTATCTGGAGGCGCGCTAAATGAATGATGGTACATACACTATGGGGCCCATAAGAAATATAAGTTCAAGTTAAAAAGGTTTGCATAAATGAACATAAATGGTTCACGTATATGCATATGATGAATGTTATGTTTTTAAGATGTTTTGAATATGAAAATTTTTTGTGAGATCGCGTTTGTGCTTACTGGGCGAAAACTCATCAAGTTATGTTTCATACTGTAGGTAAGAAACCTGTAGCTTAAACGGTGGGCGTTGTGAGAATGATGCGGCGGCAGACGAAGGGCGGTATGGATACCACTACGCATAGATTCCGCAATCTTTTGATATGACAAGAAGTTTTTGTATATAAGTATATGTGATGAAAACCACTTATGTTATATGGTATTTTGATACTAAAGACCCTAAGTAAACTTTCTACTTCAGTACCGATGATCTATTATTAAAGACAAATGCTTTTTATAAGTATGTTTCAAAAAAAAAAAAAAATTCTCAAATTTTAAGTAAAGTTAAATTAAGTAAGTAAGGTGGCGACCCTACGTAGAAGGGGGCGTCACAGAGTTGGTATCTGAGCGGTATCCTGCCAGCCTACTTCGTCTCGCTCCGCATTGTTCCGCAATAGCCCAAGTAAGTTAAATTATTTTCTTACGCTTAGGATTAGATTTTCGTATGCATCTTTTATCGATGGTTCGCAATGGAAAGGTTGGGTGTGAGAATGACGTTGGGTTGTGCCCTAGCTCGGTGGTAGTAACTAAGTAACGTATGTTCACGATGAGGAAATTATGTATTTTCCTAAAAGCTATGATTATGAAATGAAGATTATGGTTCTGTATAAAAGATATGATTTTATGAAATTTTTGAAAATAATAAGCTTATTTTGTTGCTTTTATACAGAACCATGCCACCAAAACGCAGAGCGGCACAGGCCCAGAACGTCGATCTCGCAGCCCAACTGAGCGAGCTGAGGGAGATGATGCTAGCTCAACAACAAGAGATAGGTGGGCTTAAAGCTCAGATAGCTCAGCAGAACCAGGGACCACCAGGGGCCAGGGTACCACAGGCACCTGAGGAGCAGCCTGCAGTACCGGAATTTCCCGATGAGGATCTGATGATTCCAAAACACCTTGCGGCCCCTGAAGCACCTATGGCGCCAGCAGCTATTCCACCAGCGCCACGAGCACGGACGCCGGCAGAATTGTATCACGAATTTTGGCGCATGAAGGCACCGGAATTTGAGGGATCGACAGACCCTATCGAGGCCGACAATTGGATCATCGACCTCCAAGTTTCTCTGAACTTCCTCGGGCTCGACGATAGAGAGAGAGTCCTCTGTGCGTCATTCATGCTGAAGAAAGACGCTCGGTTATGGTGGGAGACAGTTCAGATCAGACGGGACGTTAATCAGATGACGTGGGAAGACTTCGTTGAAGAGTTTCGAGAGAGGTATTTCAACACGGAAGTCATGGAAGCCCAGCAAGACGAGTTCAACAATTTCCGTCAGGGAAATTTGTCTGTGGTTTGCTATCAAAAATTTGATAACAAAATCTTGTATAATTTACTATTAAATACATTTTTTTAGCAAAATATTTGATCACTAAATCTCATACTTTTTGCTATCAAAATTTTGGTCACGGAATCTGGCACTATTCGCTACCAAATAATTTAGTCCCTAAATCTCATATTTTTTGTTACCAAATACCTTTTGTTACCGAATATTCGGTAATTGAGTCTCATACATTTTGCTATCAAAATTTTGATCCCTAAAATGTCATACTTTTGGCTATCAAAAAATCTTTTGCTATCAAATTTTTTGGTCACGGAATATCATACATTTTGTTATCAAATGCAATTTGTTACTAAAAAAAATTTTGGTAGCAAAAACTTTTTGCTACAAAAAATTTGGTAACAAATACTTTTTGTGACTGACATTTCACTATCAAATTTTATTGGTAGCGAAAACTTTTTGCTACGGACTTTTAGCTACAAGTTTTTGGTAAAAAATCCAAATTTTTGTAGTGGATATTAAATTTAGAGTGGAAGGCTTCACGGATATATTTGGTGCATGTTTCTAGTATCAGTTGTTTTCTCTTTTGGTTCATGAAAAAAAAAAAAAAAAAAAAAAAAGAGAAAGAAAGAAAAAAGAAAGAAAAAAGAAAAAAGGAGGCATAAATTTACTGTGAAACAAACACCACAAAGATAAATATGTCCTTAACAAAATAATAATAAAGTCATACCAGAGAAATTCAATATCTATCTCTACTAAATTGACACTTATTAAGCAACTTGTTTTATGTCAAATCTGTATTCTAATTTATTGGCAAAAAAATAAAAATAAAATAAAAAAGAAGAAGAAGAAAGAATTAGAATCCATTACAAAACTGACGAAAAAAAAAAACAACCATACATCTGTGGCGGACGAATGCAAAAACCAAATTTTTTGTATATATGGATCAAATATGGGTATATTTATAGATAGATAAAAATAAATGTAGCGATGTGTATTATGAAAGTGTCATTTTCTATCTTCATCAATATGCATGTATATATAAACTAAAATCTCTTTTGTGCGTGTTATTATGCAATCCAAAGTCCTTAATTTACAGTATACATAATTATTAAACAAGCAAACCAGAAATAAACGACATCCCTAGTAGAATCTTCAAGGACAAGACAATCTGATACCTGTGTTTTTTATACATGTGTAAGTCTTTATTAAACCTATTCAATTTTTATACAACAGCTATAGGAGAACGTGATGCATATTAATTTGTTTTGTCTAATCCTTTGGAACTGGCCAAACAATCATGCTAAGCATACCCCACACACACACACACACATATATATAGATATATGTACACATGAGATTGCCTCCATTAAAAAATTCAATTCGTTGGAACCTGTGGACAACTTGCTCTTATAATTATTTGAATCAACTTTTTTTCTTTAATGTACAAAGCTTCAAAATGTTTAAGTTGAAATCCACAATGGTTCTATTTGTAATATCGGCCATGTGTAAAATATGCTAATTCAGATCTGAGGGACTATATATGTACACGACCATTTTATTTTATGAAACAATAAATTAAAACCCAAAGTAGGAAGGGTTGCAAATTACATAAGTATGACCGAATTGGATATGTACTCTCCTTTCCTGTATAAAGGTTCTCACTTGATTTTTCTAGAAAATGGTTGAGCGGAAGATATTATAGATCCCTTCTAGTTAAAGTTGTTTTCATTTACTTTTTCTAAGAGAGAGAGAGAGACAGAGATATATATATATATATGTATATATATTTTTTATGTTCGTTGATCCATTAAGTTGAATTCTAAACTTCTTTCTTTTTTTTTTTTCCCTTATTTAATTAAAGTAAGAGTTTGATGATTAATTAAACTAAAGGGAGGTAATTTATAAGTATATGCAATTGGAGTTTGGAGCATACAATTCAATTCAAATTTTGGAAATATTTTGATTAGAAACGTGTAAATGTTTGAAGTTGTGTATTTGATTGAAAATGAACTGTGACAGTTAAAAAGTATAAAAAGTTGAAATGTGTTCCGAAAATAATAGCAATATGGATAACTTCATTCTTCTAGTAGACAGATGCAAACCCAGGGCATAGGTTCTGTGTGCGCAAGATGGCTGATGCAAGTATGGGTATCTGTAACGACCCCTCACGAACTGTTACAATTGACTTCTTATTTAGGGAGTGTTTGGTGTTTAGTCCAACTCCATCTCATTTCAAACTTTTTTTTGTCTTTTTCCTAAAAAGTTTTTGTCATTTCAAACTCCATCTTATTTTTAACTATATCAAAATAACCTTCATAATTAATATATACATATATTTTTAAAAAACCCAATTCATGAAATAAAATTTAAGTCCATATAAAACATCCAATCAAATAATAATAAATTAAAGTCTCAAAACTTCATTTGAAATAAAAGGAAAATGTCCATCTCACGATTATTCCTCCCATTTTCCTATCACATATAGTCTCGCTATCCGCTCCAAGCTCCTTTAATACTACATCTTACCCTTCCCTTTATCTGCAACATGAATTAACTTATATAAGCAAGGGCTTATATGGGTATCTGTAACGACCCCTCACGAACTGTTACAATTGACTTCTTATTTAGGGGGTGTTTGGTGTTTAGTCCAACTCCATCTCATTTCAAACTTTTTTTTGTCTTTTTCCTAAAAAGTTTTTGTCTTTTTCCCAAAAAGTTTTTTGTCTTTTCTGAAAATTCAAAAAAATTTACTATTACAACTAAAATATTTCAACTCAAACTAACGCACCAAACACCCCCTTAATCATTTGTCTTTTATAAAATTACGGAAAATATTAAGTTTGAAATAAAAATCTTTACGTAATGGAAAACTTAGGAAACTTTAGAAATTTTTTTTTTAACTATATCAAAATAACCTTCATAATTAATATATACATATATTTTTAAAAAACCCAATTCATGAAATAAAATTTAAGTCCATATAAAACATCCAATCAAATAATAATAAATTAAAGTCTCAAAACTTCATTTGAAATAAAAGGAAAATGTCCATCTCACGATTATTCCTCCCATTTTCCTATCACATATAGTCTCGCTATCCGCTCCAAGCTCCTTTAATACTACATCTTACCCTTCCCTTTATCTGCAACATGAATTAACTTATATAAGCAAGGGCTTAGTAAGACACTTAAATCTCAGAAATATAAATAAACAATTTTCTTTTATCATCATAAATATAAACATCATTTAAAAACCTTTTAACTTTTAAAACTGTCATATATTGGATCCGGTGTTGTACCATCATAACGCGCTAGTCACGAAAAGGTTGGGGTAGTAAATCCCAAACCAACGGTGACAAAAGTCCGCTCACTGGACAACAACATCATCATCATCATCATCAAGAGTGTACAACGTCATTTTAAAACATAAAATACATATACATACTATCTATATACTTTTCATCAAAACGTCATCATAGAAGAAGTATTATTTAAGAACATTATAACATCATCATCAATATCAAAACATATACTTCTCAAATTTTTATTCATGTTGCAGATGAGAGTGTACTTACAAAATACCTTACTTAACCTTTTCAAATTTTCCGATGGTGACGCGCGATTGAGATCTCGGGTGCTCGCTTTTAAAACCGTTCATGCCATGAGTAATAAATATAATAAAATCAACAAAAACTCATAATAATTTATCAAACACATCCATCATATCATAACAGTGTCTAAAAGGCCTATTTTATCATTCAATAACATCACAACATAAAAATTGAACAATTTCATGAAATTTTAAATCCTGACAGAATCTGCCAATCAGACCTTTGTCCTTTTAAAAATTCATAAAAATTCATTTAGGGCTTCAAATGATCTAAAACAAATTTTAAACGAAAGTAGACATCCAGATCTTTCTAATTGTACCTAATTTGTAAAAAATGAAGACCGTTTGGACCCTCAAAAATAGTTTTGAATTTGATTTTTAAAGTTTTACCGAAACTGGTAGCCGGACCTCTGCCTATTTGAAAAATCACAAAAATTCACATATATCTCCAAATGATCTAAAACTGATTCCAAATAAAAATAGACATCTAGATTTTTTCTAACAATATCAAATTTATTAAAAACGGAGACCGTTTTGATTCTCAAAAATAATTTTGAAAACAGACTGCTAAAATTATATAGAATCTGGCAGCCGGAACTTGAAAAATCATAAAAATTCACATATATCTTCAAACGATTTGAAACTAATTTAAAATAAAAATAGACATCTAGAGCTTTCCAACAATATCAAATTTGTTAAAAATGGAGACTATTTGCATCCTTAAAAGCAATTTCGAAAACTTATCAAAAAATCTGGAAATTCCAATATAGTAGTGGTCAAATCCGAAAATCATTAAAAAAATATATAAAAAAAATTATCATCACCATGTATATGATTCATGCACATACACATGAAACAGCCCTAAGATATGTTTCTAACACATAAAATTATTCAATCACTATACCAATGAAATCATAAATCAAGAAATCAAAAACCCTAATTTCGTCTTGTTCACAAAATTAACCATATCGTCATTCTTTTGATTATCATTCAATAAATATTTCTTATCCTCTCCTCAAACTCACATGAAGACACTCATTAAGAAAATCATCCAATCCCTCAAAGAATCCCAAACTAAAATAAATAACAAAATCATCTTCATCATCAAACAATACCGAAACATACCTTAAAATCCTTTGATTTTCGGTTTGGAAGAATTTGGAGGTTTGGTGGATTGTTTTTTTTTTTTTTTCCTCTGTTTGTGCGTGAGAGAGGACAGAGAGCAAACAAAGAGAATGGGAAAGAATGGGAAAGAAAGGGAAAGGGAGGCTAGGGAAGTGAAAGGAGAGAGAGAGCATGTAAAAAGAAAAACTTTGAAAATTATAAACTAATTAGTGAGTAATTTAATCCCAAATAAATTTTGGAATTAATTGAGATTAAATTATTTGGTTTAATTGTCTCTTAATATCTATGGAATGGCTGTCATTAGGGTGTGAAAATGTGTGGAAGGAAAAGGAAACAACTAGGTTAACCTTTAGAATTTTCGCACCTACCATCGAACATGGTAAACTGGTTGGTTACTAGCAGGTATCCAGATAGTATACTGTTTATAACTTCTTACTCTGATATCGAATTTGCACAAATGAGTTGGCGTTGGAAAGCTTACAAAAAAACTCTAGAAGCTTATCTAAATTACAGAATAATTTTTGACATTTAAAGATTCATAATTGAGTTGGAAATTAACATCATATGAAATATGCCTTTTTCGGATAACATACTTTCCCTTTCTTTTCTTTTTTTTTTTTTTAAACATTAACATCATCACAAATACTACATACCATATATATATATATATATATATATTTAAGCCATCACACAAAATCATCAAGTCATCATAAAAAAAATTCATCACTTTGGCATGAATTTTGTTCTAGAACATCGAGTCCTCGTTACGTCGCCTGTGAAAAATAACTCAACATAACATTAGAATTAAGAAGTTACTATCTCATCACATTACCCATATTAATTCTAATGTTAATTTTCTAATGTTAAAGTTAGATAGCATTTAGGGCGTTACAGTATTTGATTCCGAGAATTGTTGTTGTTGTTGTTGTTTTTTTTTTTTTTTTTTTAATTTTTTGGAAGAAAAATTTCGAACTAATTTTAGTGTTTTTTCTATGTAGATAATGTGTGTGTTTTGAAGGTGGTTTGATCCACCAATATGCCCTAGATTTTGAGGGATCATACCCGGTTTGTTGCGAAGGATCAACAACTTGGAAGGCCATGTAAGGGTACTGGAGAAGCAAGACCATGGGAATGTAAGGGGAATCAGTATTTGGAAGCACCTATTTGTATCTCTAGTGGTTTTAATGCTATGTATTGTTTTATGTGGTAAAGACAGTGGAAAAGGGACTGTTGAATAAAGGTTGGACGTTGGGTCATTGTTGAATGAAGGTTGGATCCTGTGGAAAGACTCCTCCTTTTGTATCTCTTTAGTTTTTAGTTTTTAGTTTTTACTTCTTCTTCTTCTTGTGTAAGTTATGTGAAGTCCCCAGTGCAAATTGTAGTTGTAAATTAAGGAGCACTAATTTGACAACGAATGAAGAATATCAATTTGGAGAATTACATTAGCATTTATTACGTTGAAATATCTTTCTTAATTCTGTTTGCAATATTATGAATAATTTGTTAACTTTTTGTTTTGATTTTGATTGTCAGCAATATGTTGTTTCGAAAAGATAACAAAGAAAAATGCTCATAAATCTGTATTCATTTCAAGAAAGCAATATGTCAAATAACAATTGTTTGAGCAAATATTACTACATATTCGGTACTTTGTAAACCTATGGAAACCTACCATCAACTTGGAAGACAAGAAGCAAAATTTAAAACATAACCTTCATTCCCATGTATAATGTTTCAGTTGGTTGAACTACATATGTTTACACAAAAAGAAAAGCTGCTCTGATTCTATTTGGATTCATCAATTATGCTATTTATATGCAGCTAACAAAATGAGAGTTATGTGCAAACTATATGTGAACCTATCTTAAAAAACCAGCATTGAGCAAAAGGAACTGTCTAAAAGCAGTCTCAAATGCCTCTTATCCAGCCATAAGAAGATCGTGGGCCTAGGTCCCTTTTTTTTTTTTTTTTTCCTTAAGGGATGTCATAGGTGTTTTTTCCCACCCTAATAATAGCGTAATTTTAAAAACGTTATCATCAATGTTATAAATAGCTCTTGTAGTGATGTACCAGGACAGAGTCCCATTGCACCGAGCCACAAGAGACCTCAGAGGATGAAGCCAGGAGTGAGTCCTGTTTGAGTTGCCTCGATGGACAACGGAGATCTCTATCTCACGTTCATCGTGGTTGAGTGCATTAATAGATGGCCTATGGCCCAAGAGATGTAGGTAAAGATGATGTTGATGGTGATGATTATTGTTATGATTTTTATAACATGATAAGTTGATTTATCTTTTATGAGTTTTTTTTGTTTGCAACTTATATGCTATGTTTTACATCTTCGTTGATGATTTGTGGGATTAAGGATTTACAATTACTAAGCCTTTCACTTACACAGTATATTCACATGTTGCAAATAAGGATGATGTCAAAGTCTGAGAATAGAGGAGGCCTGGCATGAATGTGTGCGTGGTGGTCAAGCAGGCTATCGGACTAACATATTTTAATTTGGAGTTTAAGATTGTTTATGACTTATAAGTTTCAAATTTGAGTGGTTTTCCTAAAATTTATGTCAGTTTGTTTTGAGATTTTGTAAAGTTGGATTTGAAAGATTTCTTTTTAATTAAGTATGTTTTTCCTCTCTCATGGTTTTAATTTGTGATTATCGATTTATGTGCCATTCAAAACTATTCCAACTTTTCTCGTTTCGTCAACCTTTTGTAATTGCATTTATAGCTGTTTTTAAATGAAATCAAATTAGGCAACGACAAATGTAACGTTCTGCTAAGTGGGCCGTTGTAGGACTTCTATTCTCTAAAAGGGAGAGTGCAGAAATAATAGATGGATGAGAAGCTCATGTTTTACAAACACTTTGCTTTGTTTCCTAGTATAAATATGTACTTTTTTTCTCCCCTAGTTTTTTCCCCATTGGATTTTAGTCATAGGATTTTTAACAAAGCATAGTTGAGACCCTAATCAAGATGTGCGTTAAGGCTTAATTCTTTGAAATTGATATCCGGCTACATGGGAGGCTCTTTCAAGTCCTTAGGTTGCTTATATTCGGGTTGTTTCCCTCGTCCTCTTTCTTGCATAAACTTTCTTGTATTTATTTCTTTCTTTCAATAGAAATAATGGGATAAATTTGAAGATGTTGTCAAAGAGGTGTCAACCTAGTTAGGATATTTGAATGCATCTACTAATATCTATCACCATTATTTACATTAAAAAAAGCACTTAGTTTTGTCCACAGATATAATTAATTACCATGTGATTAGAGGCCTTCAATATGACCATCCATAATTAGAGCTAGGTGGAAAGTTCTATTCTAACCTCTCTAATTACGTCTTTATTGATGAGTACTGTTAATTCTCTATTGATTGTTTTATCTAAGAACAAATGAAAGATACAGATTAGTCCACCTAATGGCTATGAGATCTCATTCACTTAGGATTCTTGAATTAACACTTCATGGAGATGCTATTGATCTTAAAATATGGAGTTATGAATTTCATATCTATGAATAAAGTGCTCTACTACTCATGTATAATATATCTCCAAATAACCAAAATATCGATATACTAAATGTCCTCATTCATTGGTGACTCAAGAGACGTGACGTAACATAAATTGATGTGAGTCTATGAATTACTCAAGATTCATGTTTGTCCATATGTTGTCCAGCTTGTAATGAAATTACAATTTTTCTATTAACAAAGCGGATTTTACTAAAGGGCATTGATTCATTATGGTTCTGTTTACATGTATCCCAAATACATAGAAAAATCTACTTTGTAACACCTTTATAAACGACTTAGACAAGACATCCATCAATTTGGAAGTAGACAACATTACCACATTGTAAGAACAAGGT
>CM046386.1:3159271-3194271 GCA_025413485.1 Ficus microcarpa
ATGGCACGGAGCCGGACATCATCGGCCGAATCTCCTCGTCCTACCCAACAGTGGCGATATTTAGAACCATTGGAGATGGACTCCGAAAATAACTCTGAAGGAGTCAGTAGGACCAATTCCCTTCCGGACCGCAACACGTCACCTCAATCGACGTCAGTACCAATAGCAAGGGTAAGTTATCATTGGAAGATAGAGCAGTCAAAGTTTTTTGTTTTTTTTTTTTTTTTTTTTTGCACGTTCAAAACAATTACATTGGTTATAAAATATATTTTATTTATATGTGATTTTATGTAAATGTAGGTTTTGGATCTCCCATCACCCGTTTTGAAATTGAAGATGGATGAACTCAATTTCAAATGCAAAATCACGATTAAGAACCTGTTGAAAGATGCTGTGGATACGGTGACCACAGTCTTACGGGACCACCCATATGGCATAGAGTGGTTTAGGAACTCTCAATTCGGCCACTTATTTAACATTGCAGACCACCTCAAAGTAACATTAATGCCGTTATAGATGTTAATGTCTCGGGCGGTGGTTACAAAAAAGTGGTATGAGATGTGGTTCGTTTTGAATGGCGTCCCCATTAGGTACTCGCTGATGGAGCACGGGCTTATAAGTGGACTCAATTGTTCTGCCTATCCCAGAAAGCCTTCTCATACAGGAGCCGAATTTAAAGGAAGGGTCTTTCGCAGAATGAAAAAATTAACGCAGAACGATCTCAAGAGTCGCTTGGAAGGTATGGTCATCCCTTTCGAGGAGAGTGAGAGCAACATAAGGGGGCACCCTAGCGAAATCAAGCAAAAAGAAAAAGAGAGGTCGATCCTTATAAATGATAAGTTGAAGTTGGCGGTCCTCTACTTTTTGTGTGCGGTCCTCCGTGGTCCAGAAAAAGGCCATCAGCGAGTTGAGGACAACCTCTTTAAGACTGTAGAAGACCTGGATTGGTGTGCCAATTACCCATGGGGGAGAGCGTCACACCAATTTTTGATGACCTAGGTCCAGAGGTTTGACATAGGCGCAAAATGTAAAGACTCTCATCAGAAGTTGGCAAGATGGGGTTGTCATGCGTTCATACTCCCATTGATGGTATGTAAATTTTGTTTTATTGTTGATTCTCACACTTAGAGTTTGTTTGGTTGGTTAGTTTGAGTTGAAATATTTTAGTTGTAATAGTAAATTTTTTTGAATTTTCAGAAAAGACAAAAAACTTTTTGGAAAAAAGACAAAATCTTTTTGAGAAAAAGACAAAAAAAGTGCAGTTTGAGTTGAAATGAGATGACTAACCAAACGCACCCTTAAATTGTTTCAAAATGTTTGCAATCTAATATTTGTTATTGCTCATTATTATAGCTTCTACCATTTGAGTGTATTCCTGCCCTGACCCCAAAGTATGCTGAGACTAGAAAAGACGTGCAAGGATCGGTGCCAAGAATTTGTCGATGGACAACAAAGTATGATCGACAACAAGCACCGTCTTTGGAGCAAATTCTTCATGCAGTTGGGAATAGCATGGTTGGTCTTTTGTTTTTTTTTTTCTTTTTTTTTTTTTTTATATTATGTAGATACGTCTTAATTTCTCGGTTACTAATTCGAAGTTTCTAAATTTCAGAACATACATAGCATACTTGTCCCAACATTGGAGGAGCGGAACGCCAACTACGTGATTGGGTTTGTTCCTTATGATGACGATTCCGACCCCATTGTGGACAATTGGGCAGGCATTCTAGAGTCCAGAAGAAGCATCTTTTGGGAGGACTCATTAAAAGCTGATCTAGAAGGCCGACGCAACTTCCTTGGAGGTGGAACCGAGAGAGTCCAAGTAAGAGGTAGAGAGAGTCCTGAAGATATTATCCCTGAGCAGAGCACCAGTCAAGAGGGCACCACTGCAGCAGAGCAAACCAGGTATCTGCCGTCTATCCCTACTGTCAATGAGTCTACACCTCCACAAGCTAGCTCTCATACTGATGATTCAACGGTACTACGTGAGCTTCGAGCTTTAAAGCAAACGATGGAGAGATCGATAGAGAAGCTGTCTGTCGACCATGACCGGCGGTTTTACAGTTTGCTGCCGACCATGACCGGCGGTTTTTACAGTTAGAGAGATCGATAGAGAAGCTGACTGCCGACAATGAAGCTCAGTCTTTACAATTGAATATGCTGACAAACATCGTGACAAGATTTGATCAGCAACAATCAGAAGCTTCAAAAGGTGTATATCGAGCTGAGAGCGGTGGAGGTGGATGCGAGAACAGTAGAGGTGTTGATGTCAGAATCAATGCCAATAGTGATGTTGCTGCTCGGGATGATATATTTGCGCCGACAGATGTTAGTTCCGGAACTGATAGGGGTGCAGAAAGGGATATGGAAGATTCTCCCCTCACTGAAATCTTTTATCAGACTCCGACTTGTTCGGCTGATAAAGATTGTGAGGAAGATATTTTAGATGTTGGGCAACAACAGGGCCGACCCCAACGACATATAAAAAAGTCTAAATATCGGAGAACTCCATACACCGACCCCGATCCAAAGAAGATGATGTTTCGTAAAGGGTCGATAAAAGAGTTCGACCCATTGCGCGTACCAGACGACATGAGAAACACATTTGAGGCCTACAAGAAGTCAGTTCCGAAGCCACCATTCACTTCAGGTCTCGGGGAAACGCGATCGTGGGCCTTCTTTGAAGAGATCTTAACTGAGCAGTTTGGCTATTAAGTGACATAAGTGATTCTCTACTAAATAACGCTATATCTAAGCCTTTCGTTTTTTTAATATGGATTTCTTTTTATGTCTAACATTTTTGACTCATACTACAACCTTTTTTTTTTTTTTTGTAGCACATCGAAGAAGCGATGTACGGGCTCCGGAAAAGACAGTCCAAGTATCCTGATGTCATCAATCAAGACGTCATCATTTTGGATGATATCTTCAGTCAATTATTAGTGATGAATGCCAACGACGATATCATCATATACGACGCTCTGAAGATGTACATGAAAGGAGACAGCCCCAAGATGGGAAAATCTTGGAATGGTGCGAAGGCACTTTACTTCCCGTATAATTTATTTGACATGTTGGACGCCGACGCCCCCGACAAAGAGAGAGGAAAACATTGGGTTTCGGTGAAGGTTGATCTGATAAACGCAGAGCTGGTGGTTTTTGATTCTAATTGGAAATGCACCGACAAAGCCAAGCTCGATAGATTTATGAAGCCAGTGCAGAAGATGATTCCGTTACTGCTTCAAGAATCTGGTTATTTCCGTCGCCTGGATCCTTCACCATGGCCCTATCGGCGTCCAATCAACTATCCACAGAACGAAAAATCGTAAGTGTACTTCAAATTTTTTTTTATTATTATTTTTTTCATTTATAACTACAAACACTAACAAACATTTTGTTTAACGCAGGGGAGATTGTGCCGTATGCACCATCAAGCATATCGAGTTCGATATGCAAGGGCTGAATTTTGAGTTAATAAACGATTCGATGATTAAGTTTCATAGAGAGAAGATGGCCATAAATATTTATCATAACGATTGGGTTCCTTAAACATTTTATACATGTATCTGTTTAAACACGTTATATACATATATTAAACTTCAATTTTGGTTCATTCTTCCTTTCAATTGGACATAAGAAGAAATGATGAATAAACTCTTCTCTACCTTTTCATTTTCTTCTTCTTTTTGCAACGAAAGAATCATTTAGAATTTCTATGTTGATGTGGATCTAACAAATGCCAAATAAGTTCTAAGAATCAAATCAGTATTAATCATGGACTCAAATGAATATTAGCACGAAGTAGACAGATATCTCAAAGCATAAACTCGTCTGCCCTTTTTCTTTTTCTTTGCTCAAAAGAACTCATCTAGGCGCTTCTATGTTTAAGTGTATCTAACGAATGCCAACTTTGTTCTAACAATCAAAATGAACATCGTGTTGGAAAAATCGGATCCGATATTGGAGTTACGGCGCAGCGGAAGTTTTAAAATTTTATGCCGTTTCCGGAAAAGAAGCTCATGATGCATATAACAATAAATTAATTCATGATCAAGCGTACCTTATTTCTTGGATTCCGGAATTGCTAGAGCGTTTGACCAACGTGTCTTCTCTACTATTCTCGAGTTCCACGTCTCAGAGTGTGTGTGGGCACACGTTCTATGAATCCAAGCGACCGGTAATACTTTCCGAAGTCTAAATCCCTCCTTCTCAATTCCGATGATCCTCGTTGAGAATTTGATCCAACTTCTTTCTTCAAAACTACAAAACAAGAACCGGTTAACCTCCTATGAAAAATTATCACTCGGTTTAACCTTCCTCGCAGTTTTGATTCAATGGAATTTTCTTTCTTTTTCTCTCTCACAAGAAAGCCGAATTTTTGATGTGAAAGAAAAACAAAATTTTTTTTTATTATTAAAAAACGTTTTTCTCCTTTAAAAAAAAAAAATCAAAAATTGGTTTTTCAAGAACTCCTACCCTTTATATAGTATTCCAATCCTTTTCAAAATTTATCTCCTACTTGAAAAATAATTAATAATTATTTTCTGGATAAATCTTGAACCAAAAAATCATACAACTTTAGGGCTAGATTCATTGAACCTAAAAATAATTTTCAAGAGGAAATCCCCTTTAAAATTCGGCCAGAAAGTGAGAGAAATCTTGATTGGTGGTTTAAATTTTAAATCAAGAATCTAGACTAGTCAAAAGATCCTAGTCCTATCTAGATTAAAACTTCTTTTAAACCTTTTCGAATTTAAATAGGATTCACATATTTGAATAAATATTTTCCATAAACATTATTCATATTAATTAATTTAAATTTATGAAATATTTCAAATTTTCTTTCCTCACAAAAACCATGCACCTCTTTAATTAGGAAAGAAAAATTCATGAAATAATCTTCATTATTTAAACCAATTAATAATTAAATGTTAGGAATATATTTAAATAATTTTGAAACAAAATTTTCTTCCCTCCATACAATTAAAAAAAACGTGCACCACTTTTAATTAGGAGAGAAAAATTTTGTTTTCCAAAATTCAAACACAATCTTATTTTCAAAATTCAAATTAACCAATCACATGTTGACAAATCATTTGTCTACAAATTTCACATGTCCAATCCTTTCTGGATTGCATGTTAGAGAGTACCATGTCTTAATAGGCATTACAAAATTCCATTTACAATTTACCGATCTCATTAGAAACAAATCCCGAGACGCTTCGTGGAACTATATGAGCTAATAGAGGGACCCGATGGAAATATGTAAAGAGACTCCTATAATTGTGAAAAACTAATCCCAGATTAATTATCCATCAATTATCAACTTCAAAACTATTCCACTAAAAGTTTGAAGCTGAACTCCTGTTTACATACCGTATTACGAAAGCTCTCTCACGTAGTGCTTCTTCCATGATTTATTCATCGCTTGCTTAATCCCCATACGTTATCCATGATTGAATTAAAGACTTTTTCCGTTTTACCTTTTCAATCATTTTAACTTAAAGTTCAATTATTCTCCATTGAAAGAACCACCAATTGTAAAACCATACAATTGGAAAACCACCAGAGAACACAAAGTAAACCGATGGTCAAGATCTTGTTATACTATCTTTTAATCCCCGAATAATACCTTTAAGTAGATAACATTTACTATCATTAAGATAGCTATGGATTCCGTATCTATGAATCTTGATTTCTCCATCCATCAGTCATGCACCCAAAACACAAGTATGTTGACCATGAATTAACAGTGTCTCACCTTTAGTGCATCAAAGTACATAAGTCATGGATGCGAACTCAAGTAATCATTTCAGGATTAAGATTAATGCAGGATGATAATCAAAGTATCATTGATTCTTATAAACTGAATTATTAAACCGAATCAATTAACACTTTAGGTCCAGTCCAATGTCATACCTCAATACTGGTATACATTAAAGTTTCTACTCGGAACCTATCCGATGGTCAAGACAAACCATCCCTCCAAGGAAGTAGACAACCTTTACAATCTTATCATGAATAAGATCCCCAAATCTTATTCCGTTGATTGCGGACTATTTATTTAGATTGTTATCAAATTACCACGTCTTCTATGCATACCCCGTATACATATGGTAATTCGATATATTACCAACAACCTAGGAGTATTTTATGTTTGCTCAAAATAATTATATAATTAACAAATGAAAGTAAATAGGACACAACTTATTAAACATGAATAATTTCCTCTTATTAATATCAAAATGTCATATTTACAGAAAATCCTTAAGATTTTCTATCTTTAGGGCACCTATAGATCCCAACACGTCGGCATAAACTATACAGCTACATCAGAAGCATAAACTCCTCTAGACCCTTTCCTTTTTCCTGTTGGCTTAAAAGAACTCATTCAGATACTTTTTTCCCCCCCTATTTTTTTTGCTCTCGGGTTATTTTTTTGCTACCCTTTTTTTTTTTTTGCTCACTTATGGGGTCTCGGGTTTTCTGGACCCGACCGGACCGGGACTGGTCCGGCCGGGTCCAGAAAACCCGAGACCCCATAATACCCATTCTTTTTTTTTTTCTCACTTATGGGGTCTCGGGTTTTCTGGACCCGGCCGGACCGGTCCTGGTTCGGCCGGGTCCAGAAAACCCGAGACCCCATAATACCCTCTCTTTTTTTTTGCTCACTTATGGGGTCTCGGGTTTTCTGGACCCGACCGGACCGGTACCGATCCGGCCGGGTAAAGAAAACCCGAGACCCCATAATACCCATTCTTTTTTTTTTTGCTCACTTATGGGGTCTCGGGTTTTCTGGACCCGGCCGGACCGGTACCGGTCCGGCCTGGTCCAGAAAACCCGAGACCCCATAATACCCATTCTTTTTTTTTTCTCACTTATGGGGTCTCGGGTTTTCTGGACCCGGCCGAACCGGTCCTGGTCCAGAAAACCCGAGACCCCATAATACCCATTCTTTTTTTTTTGCTCATTTATGGGGTCTCGGGTTCTTTTTTTTTTTTTTTTTTTCTCTCTTTAATGTACAGTACCGGCAGGACCAGAGCCTGGTCCGGCCGGAACTGTACATTTTCCGGCAAGACCAAGGCCAGTCCGGCCAGAAAATTTACATTTCCGGCCGGACCAGTCCCTGGTCCACCGGAATTGTACATTTTCCGGCCAGACAAGGGCCAGTCCGGCCGGAAAATGTACTGTTCCGACTGAACTAGACACTGTTCCGACCGAAACAAAGTTTTTTTTTTTGTTACTTAAATTTTATGATATTTGAAAAAAAAAAAAAACGCCAAACGTAGGCCTGACCAGTCCCAATTTGGCGTGACCAGGACTGGTCAGGCCTGAGTTTTTTGCTCACTGTTTTTCTGGAACGGCCTGACCGGGGCCGGTCATGCCGGTCCGGAAAAACAGTTTGTTCGTTGTGCTCTGAGTTTTTAGGTTTTTTTTTTTTTAATATAAATAAGTTTAAGTAAAAAAAAAAAAAACAAAAGAAAAAGAAACTTTGGTTTTGCTAAAAAAATTTTTGACTCCTAAGTAATATTTTTAATTTATACTACGCCATATTAGATAAGCCGTGCTCTAGCTTTTCCGCTCTTTTTTTTTTTTTTCAAATCTAAAAAAATGATAGCTTAAAAATAAAAAAAACTTTGTTATTGCTAAATAAGAGACGAAATTAATATATATATAAAGCAACGACCATCATAGTATATTTTTAACTATTACAAAAGAATGTGTGGTTGTTGGATCATTCACCTATGTGAATATGATAGACCTCGTAATTTCTTTTCTATTTATTAGATGTAGTGATCGGGAAAAAGAAGGTTTCAAAAAAAAAAAGGATAACACCACGATACGGATAATTTCAATTCCGAACAGGCCTAAATGTCCGGTTAGGGCGGCATGCCGGTCCGGAGAACCCGAACATGTTGTGAAAAACATGTTAAATGGTCTTAAATTTTTTTTTAATTAAAATTACGCACATTTAAATTGTTTTAAACATAACTATATCATTTTCTATCCAAATTGAACACAAGAAGTATAATAATTCAATGACATATCAATATCTAGAAATGATACAAAAATCTTATTAGTTTATTGTTAAACTTTAGGTATAATTTTATATCTCTTGTGAGTGTAGACTTTATTTACCTACTCGAATCCAATTTTAAAATTGGGAATTATTAACAAAATTAAGATTATTGTATTGTCTATGCCACAAAAAAAAAATGAGTATAATTAATTTTTTTTTTGAAATTTAATCACGGTTCTCCGGACCGGGTTGTTCTCCCTTATCTTCTTTTTTTAACCGGATATGTCGGTCTGGAATTGAAATTCTTCGGACCGGGGTGTTCTATCTTTGTCTTATTTTTTTAACCGGACATCCGGAATTGAAATTCTCCGGACTGGGGTGTTCTACATTTGTTTTATTTTTTTAACCGGACATCCGGACATGCCGGTCGGGAATTGAAATTCTCCGGACCGGGGTATTCTATCATTGTCTTATTTTTTTAACCGGACATCCGGAATTGAAATTCTCCGGATCGGGGTGTTCTACATTTGTTTTATTTTTTTAACCGGACATCTGGACATGCCGGTCCGGAATTGAAATTCTCCGGACTGGGGTGTTCTATCATTGTCTTATTTTTTTAACCAGACATCCGGAATTGAAATTCTCCGGACCGGGGTGTTCTACCTTTGTTTTATTTTTTTAACCGGACATCTGGACATGCCGGTCCGGAATTGAAATTCTCCGGACCGGGGTGTTCTCCCTTGTTTTCATTTTTTAACCGGACATGCCGGTCCGGAATTAAAATTATCCGTACCGTGGTATTATCTTTTTTAATTTTTTTTTTTTAACAAAACCTTCTTTTTCCCGATCACTACATCTAATAAATAGAAAAGAAATTACGGAGTTTATCATATTCACATAAGTGAATGATCCAACAACCACCCATTCTTTTGTAATAGTTAAAAATATACTATGATGGTCGTTACTTTATATATATATATTAATTTCGTCTCTAATTTAACAATAACAAAGTTTTTTTTTTTTTTAAGCTAAAATTTTTTTAGATTTGGAAAAAAAAAAGAGCGAAAAAGCTAGAGCACGGCTTATCTAATATGACGTAGTATAAATTAAAAATATTACTTAGGAGTCAAAAACTTTTTTAGCAAAACCAAAGTTTCTTTTTCTTTTTCTTTTTTTTTTTTTACTTAAACTTATTTATATTAAAAAAAAAAATCTAAAAACACAAAGCACAACGAACAAACTGTTTTTCCGGACCGGTATGACCGGCCCCGGTCAGACCGGTCCAGAAAAACAGTGAGCAAAAACTCAGGCCTGACCAGTCCTGGTCACGCCAAATTGGGACTGGTCAGGCCGAAGTTTGGTGTTTTTTTTTTTCAAATATCATAAAATTTAAGTAATAAAAAAAAAACTTTGGACCGACCGGAACAGTACATTTTCTGACGGACCAGGGACTGGTCCGGCTGGAAAATGTACAGTTCCGGCCAGGCCAGTACTTTTCCGGCCGGACCAGGCCCTGGTCCTGCCGGAACTGTACATTTTCCGGCCGGACTGGCCCTGGTCCAGCATGGTCCTGCCGAAAAATGTACAGTTCCGGCCGGACTAGGCCCTGGTCCGGCCGGAACTTTACTGGTCCGGCCGAAAATGTAAATTTTCCGCCTGGACTGGCCCTAGTCTTGCCGGAAAATGTACAGTTCCGGCCGGACCAATACATTTTCCGGCCGGACCAGGCTCTGGTCCTGCCGGTACTGTACATTAAAGAGAAAAAAAAACCCGTTAGCAAGGGTCTCGGGTTTTCTGGACCGGCCGGTCCGTCCGGTCCAGAAAACCCGAAAGCAAAAAAGAGAAAAAAATAAGTTTTTTCTATGTCACAAGGCTCTCGGGTTTTCAGGACTGGCATGACCAGGGCCCGATCCGGCTGGTCCAGAAAACCCGAGAGTAAAAAAAATAGGGAAAAAAAAATTTTTGATCTACTAAGTAATATTTTTAATTTATACTACGTCATATTAGGTAAGTGAGAAGTTTGGTCTGTTCTTACGCTAAATATATGAGTTACGAACATACAACTGATATTTTGCTTGTGATAACTTTCATTAATAGACCATACAATTAAAATGATTTCAGCCACTATAATATCCAAAATACAGTTCATCACTACAAACATAATTCAACTACTAATATAAGAGTATGTAGTCCAAAATCTTTAGGACAAGTTAAAAATAAAACCACGACCATACAACATGAAAATCTGCCTCGATCAAATATATTCAAAGGGAAGTTATAAATTCTGAGCTCTCATGAGAAGTTGCTTGACATGATCGCTTGTTTTTGCCTTTCCGATGTTCTCCAACAGAAGGAAATCTGGTTTGTTGAAGCCTCCCACGTTTTTTTGTGAAATCAGGAGGCAATACCTTCTCATTCCTTATGTCATCCGGGATAACCCACTCTGATGAGCTCGGGACGGGATAAATGGTTTGAACGTAAGCCAATGCCCATACCTCCTTTAGATAGTATTTTGAGCATAAATCATGCATTTTATCCTTACCCCCCGGGAATGCTGCAAGGGCATGGACACAAGGAATTTTGTCGATATCAAATACTTTACATGTGTAGGTTCCCCTTCCAAGATCAACCAAGAAACTGCCATTCGATCCTGTGACATAATACTCCAGTGTAATACTGTTTAGTTCTTTCACAGTCAGGATTGTGGACTATTTGTATCTTGTTTGTAGTGTTTTCTCCACCATTGGAGTTAAGAATTGTGAAGAAGATCCAAGACTCGACTCCTTACGGTGATTGTTGAACCATTCAGAGATTTTCTCTACAATTGAATCAATCAATGGCAGCAAAGGATATGTTCTTGCATTCCTTAACACACTGTTAATACTCTCGGCACCGTTGGTAGTCAGGATATTGTAACGTGATCCTGTGAAGTGACACCTTGCCCATTTTTTGACATCTACGTGATCATCAAGATATTCTGCGGCGGCAGGATATCTATTCTTTAGGTCATCGTAGAGTCGGTTGAACTCGTGTTCAGAGTATGCCGCAGCGACTCTCATGAAAATACCTGCGACGGTATCTTTAATATTGACCTTACCTGTACCCTTTCCGGCTCTAACACGAGATCCTCGGTGAACACGTGATTTGATATTCTGAGAGAGGTGCCATGCACAAAATCCATAGTGAGACTTTTTATATACCTTTTCAACTGCATTGCGGATGCTTTGGTGCCTATCAGAAATTGTGACCAGCTCCTCGTCGTCGGGTATGAGCTCCTCGAGTTTCGTCATAAACCATGTCCATGAGTTGTCATTCTCCGAGTCAACCACTCCCCAAGCAAGAGGATATTGATGGTAGTTACCATCTTGGGCGGTGGCGATGATTAGTGTTCCCTTGTATTTCATCTTCAAAAACGTTCCATCAACTGCAATTACCTTTCTCATTGTTTTAAATCCCTCGATGCACGTGCCTAATGCAATGAAAAGGTACTTGAACCTTTGATCTTTGTCTACTTCTAAGTGCGTGACCGTGCCCGGGTTCATTAACTTTATCATGTGCAGATAGCTAGGAAGAATCTCGAAACTGACCTCTGGTGCTCCCCTAACATCACCTGCTGCTTTTAGTTTGGCCCTCCGTGCTTTGTGGTAGGATATTGACAATCCACTTTTTTTCATCATGTCCATCACTCCCTTCGGGGTAGGTGTCTCGAGCTTTTAACCTATCTGAAATAAAATCTGCAGATGCTTGTCTGTTTCTTTTATCCACCGAACTAGCAGAGCAGGTATGAGTGTTGTAATATGTTCGGAGAGAGAAATGATCTGAGTTCGTGATCCTCACAGCTCGTAATGCCCACTTGTAATCTAGGATGGTACATTTCACCGCAAACAACTTTGTGGTTGACTTGACTATTTTATAATCAAAACAAGCTTTCAACGAAGCATCGATAACCAAATTCTTCACCTCGTTCTTGCTTTCAAATTCCTGACCAACTGCAATACCCATGCCATCATCAAAACTAAAAGACACAGAACTGTCATCTATTGCTAATGGTTCACAATGATCCATGACCGGGTCTACTTCTACGCATGAACGTTGTGGTTTCGAAGTTGGGGCAGATGCCGTTGTCTCCTGATTAGGGTGTTCCTCCAAGGCAAGCACGTCTAAAACATCACCTTCGTTGCCTGGTGCAGAAGCAGCATCATAGACCTTTGGTGGCTCCATGTTAACGTTGAACTACTCATCTCGAATGTTTCCATCATTTTCCATATTGCATCCTCCATCTCCTTCAACTTCAAGACCGTCGTTATCATTGTCGTCACTATTTTCAACATTTTTCATGAGCTCAACATACAGCATACTTCTACATTGTGTCATTTTACAATAGTCTAAAAAATAACACTTAATATCGAAAATCATCCAAAATGCTTTTAGGACCTAACGATATTGTACACAGAGAAATGTAACTTATTTTTAATTCCGTACTTTTCTGGTCTACATGAAGCCTTTTAAATATGCAATCAATAACTTCAGAATATTTCACCTTATCCGGATCATCGAGTAGTATTATGCTCTTGATTTCCTTATTCCTTCTGCACCATTCATATGACCCGTCATCTTTCTCCTTCCATTCTCCATCATATTGAAAGTATATGACAATCTCACCCATTTTCCTTCAAGATAAAAATAAGAAAACAATAAAGATTGTTATGAAAGAATTAAAAAAAATTTATGAAAAATGTGAATTTTTTTTTTTGCTGGTTTTCCTGACTGGCATGACTGGCTTGCTGGTTTTCCTGACCGGCCGGTCCTGCCGGTCAGGTCACTGTACTGATTTTGGACTGGATTTGCGAATTTATAGATTTTACAAGCCAAAAATTATTGCAAAATAGGTTGAATCATTTTGTTTTTCTATACTAAGCTCCCAAACCATGAATGCCCAACCCTTAAATAACCTTGAAAACGATTTCAATAAAAAAAAATTTGAGGGTTTGAGATGAACTTACCAAAATTTTACAGTACTTCCTCTCCTTTCCTTGTAGCTGGAAATCGACGATGTTAACCGGAATATAAGGTTGGTCGTTTTGAGGGGATGATGGAGATGAAAAATGATGGTAGTTTTGAGGTGAAACGAAACCAATGAGAGAACAAAATGGGTTTCGGATTTCTTCAGTTTTTTTTTTTAACAGAAGATGGACCTCTTTTCCCGCCCTTCAGATCCTTTATCTCATATATCTTTTTTTTTTTTTTACTTGTAAAGGGTATTTTGGAGAAAACAAAAAATTGATTAATGAAGGAGGTTAGTCTTGCAATGTTTTCTCTCTTGAGGTTAGTCTTGCAATAGGTTCCCATTTTAATCCCTTATCTGCAAAGGACCCTTCCATGAGGGGGAGGGGGGGCCTTGCCAAAATGACCTAACTACAAACTTAAATTAGCAAAATGACTTTCCATTTTACTTTTAATTTTTTTAAATCAGAAAATACTGACTGTATACAAGAAAGTAAACTAAAATAAATAATTAACTCATTCCTCTCTTTCTTCCTTCGAGATAGGGGTGGCAATTCGTGTCGTGTTCGAGTCTACGGGTCCAACCCAAACACGACCCGTTCTTTTTCGTGTCAACTTCGGATGACCCGAATTTAACCCGTCCACTATTCGTGTCGTTTTTGATTCGCAAAATTCGTGTCGTTTTCGATTCGTGTCGTCATGTCGCGACCAGGGGTGGCAATTCGTGTCGTGTTCAGGTCCAACCCGAACACGAACCGTTCTTTTCCGTGTCAATTTCGGGTGACCCGAATTTGACCCGTCTACTATTCGTGTCGTTTTCGATTCGTGTCGTCGTGTCGCGACCCGTATTGTCACCCCTACTTTGAGAGCTCTTTCTTCCTCTTCCTTTCTTCTCTTCTCCGAACAAATTTCTAGCGCATCTTCTTCTTCCTTGGGCATTGAACTTCACCCTTCCCTTCCTTCCTTCCTGCGCTTCTTCTTCTTCCTCATTCCCTTCCCTTCTTCTCCTTCTCCCTCTGTTCTACAAAAAATTGAAAAACACTCCCCCTGTTCTTCTTCTCCTTCTCCCTCTGTTCTTCTTCTCCGTCTCCTTCTTCTTCTCCTTCTCCCTCTGTTCTTCTTCTTTGTCTCCCTCCCTCTGTTCTTCTTCTCCTTCGTCTCCAGAGCTCCCAAACAAAAGAAAAAAAAAACAAATAATTTCACGTAGAAACTTATATACTGCCAAATTACAGATATGCCAAAGTGGCAATTAACAAGGTTATTAAACAAACTGCAATAGTCCCGTAATGTAAATAATTGTTAACCAACTCAAACATAACGGAATTTCAAGCATGTCTATTTAACAAAATAGTTGACAAGCTATTCTTTATTTGGCATATTTTGATGTGCAGGATCAATGGCGACACTAGAAGTAGAAACAATTTGTGCTTTTGGTGATTAAGAAAATTGACAACTTGCTGTGTGGCATATGACTACATAAAATTAAGATAAATTATAAGCAAATCTTATATAATCACACAAGAAGCCATTTAATAAAACTGGAATGTTTTTTGTTCATATAAAATTAACCCAGGCTTGACAAAAAGGTTAGATTTTCCTACATATCAGCACTCAGTAAAGCACTCTTAAAGAAAATCCTATGGCTTTCCCCATATTTGCCTTGCCAAAGAAACAAATATTTGAAAAACTAACTTGCTAGAAACGGAAAGCCACAAGCTTAATTTGCTAGATACCAAAAACATAGATAATAGATTATATATGTTTTATCAGCTACATTCCTACACACCAAATTTCCTCTAACCTAGACCTTTGACAGGCCTTGCAACAACGTTTGTAGTTCTTACAGATCACAAAAAATTATCACAACAGGAAGAATCAAATTTGAATAGTGCCATAAAGCGCGCTGAATGGATTTGAAGAGCTAGTTTAGGATCTCTTTTGAGTCATTGTAAGACCTTTGCATATGAATCAATTAAATGAAAAAATTAAAAAAAAAGTTGCCAACGACAAAAGTCATGTATGAGAAGCCTATAAACGTTTGGAACGACCACGGAACGACCACCGAAAAGTGCGGAACGACAACTAAAAATGACTTGGAAATGTTGACTTTTTTCAAATTTTCTACCGTTAAATGAAAAAATAAATAAAAAAAAAGTTGCCAACGACAAAAGTCATGTATGAAAAGCCTATAAATATTCAGAACGACACGGAACGACCACTAATTTTGACTTGGAAATGTTGACTTTTTTCAAATTTTTTACCGTTAAATGAAAAAAATAAAAAAAAGTTACTAACGTCTAAAGACATGTATGATCTGCCTCTAAACATTCGGAACGACAAGGAACGACCACGGAATGACTACCGAAAAATGCAGAACGACCACTAATTTTGACTTGGAAATGTTGACTTTTTTTCAAAATTTTTACCGTTAAATGAAAAAATAAAAAAAAAGTCACGAACGTCTAAAGGCATGTATGAGAAGCCTATAAACCATCGGAACGACCAGGAACGACCGTGGAACGACCATCCAAAAAGGCAGAACGACCACTAAAAAAGACTTGAAAATGTTGACTTTTTTTAAATTTTTTACCATTAAATGAAAAAATTAAAAAAAAAAGTAACCAACGTCTAAAGACATGTATGAGAAGCCGATAAAACATTGGAACGACCGCGGAACGACCATTCAAAATGGCGGAACGACCACTAAAAAGGACTTGGAAAATGTTGACTTTTTTCAAATTGTTTACCGTTAAATGAAAAAATTAAAAAAAAGTCACAAACATCTAAAGGCATGTATGAGAAGCCTATAAACCATCGGAACGACCAGGAACGACCGCGGAACGACCATCCAAAATGACGGAACGACCACTAAAAAGGACTTAGAAAAGGTTGACTTTCTTCAAATTGTTTACCGTTAAATGAAAAAATTAAAAAAAAGGTCACAAACGTCTGGAGGCATGTATGAGAAGCCTATAAACCATCGGAACAACCAGGAACGATCGTGGAACGACCATCCAAAAAGGCGGAACGACCACTAAAAAAGACTTGGAAATGTTGGCTTTTTTCAAATTTTTTACCGTTAAATGAAAAAATTAAAAAAAAGTCACCAACGTCTAAAGGCAAGTATGACAAGCCTCCAAACCTTCGGAACGACCGCGGAACGACCATCGAAAAAGGCGGAACGACTACTGAAAAATTTGAGGAAAAGGTTGACTCTTTTCAAATTTTTTACAGTTAAATGAAAAAATTAAAAAAAAGTCACCAATGACTAAAGGCATGTATGAGAAGCTAATAAACCATCGGAACGACCAGGAATGACCGCGGAACGACCATCCAAAAAAGCGGAACGATCACTAAAAAAGGCTTGGAAATGTTGACTTTTTTCAAATTTTTTACCGTTAAATGAAAAAATTAAACAAAAATAACCAACGTCTAAAGGCATGTATGAGAAGCCGATAAAACATCGGAACGACCGGAAACGATCACAGAACGACCATCCAAAAAAGCGGAACGACCACTAAAAAGGACTTGGAAAAGGTTGACTTTTGTGAAATTTTTTACCGTTAAATGAAAAAATTAAAAAAAAGTCACCAAGGACTAAAGGCATGTATGAGAAGCCAATAAACCTTCGGAACGACCAGGAACGACCACCCAAAACGACGGAACGACCACTAAAAGAGACTTATAAAAGGTTGACTTTTTTCAAATTTTGTACCGTTAAATGGAAGAATTAAAAAAAAGTCACAAACGTCTAAAGGCATGTATGAGAAGCCTATAAACCATCGGAACGACCAGGAACGACCGCGGAACGACAATCCAAAAAGACGGAACGACCACTAAAAAAGGCTTGGAAATGTTGATTTTTTTCAAATTTTTTACCGTTAAATGAAAAAATTAAAAAAAAAGTCACCAACGTCTAAAGGCAAGTATGACAAGCCTCCAAACCTTTGGAAAGACCAGGAACGACCACGGAACGACCATCGAAAAGGGCGGAACGACCACTAAAAAATTTGAGGAAAAGGTTGACTTTTTTCAAATTTTTATACCGTTAAATGAAAAAATTAGAAAAAAGTCACCAACGTCTAAAAGCATGTATGGGAAGCCCATCAACCCTCGGAACGACCGTAGAACGACAATCGAAAAGTGCGGAACGACCACTAAAAAGTCTTGGAAAATGTTAACTTTTTTCAAAAATTTTACCGTTAAATGAAAAAATTAGAAAAAGTCACCAACTACTAGAGGCATGTATGAGAAGCCCATCAACCCTCGAAACGACCAGGAACGACCGCGGAACGACCATCTGAAAACGCGGAACGACCTCTAAAAAGACTTGGAAAAGGTTGACTTTTGTGAAATTTTTTACCGTTAATTGAAAAAAATAGAAAAAAGTCACCAACTACTAGAGGCATGTATGAGAAGCCCATCAACCCTCAGAACGACCAGGAACGACCGCGGAACGACCATCCAAAAAGGTGGAACGACCTCTAAAAGTCACTTGAAAAAGGTTGACTTTTGTGAAATTTTTTACCGTTAATTGACAAAATTAGAAAAAAATCACCAACTACTATAGGCACGTATGAGAAGCCTATCAACCCTCGGAACGACCAGGAACGACCACGGAACGACCATCCAAAAAGGCGGAACGACCTCTAAAAAGCCTTGGAAAATGTTGACTTTTGTGAAATTTTTTACCGTTAATTGAAAAAATTAGAAAAAAGTTACCAACTACTAGAGGCACTTATGAGAAGTCCATCAACCCTTGGAACGACCGCGGAACGACCATCCAAAAGTCCGAAACGACCACTAAAAAGTCACTTAAAAAAGGTTGACTTTTTCAAATTTTCTACCGTTAAATGAAAAAATTAAAAAAAAATCACAAACGGCTCAAGGCATGTATGAGAAGCCTATAAGCGTTCGGAACGACTAGGAACGACCACGGAACGACCATTGAAAAGTGCGGAACGACCACTAATTTTGACTTGGAAAAGGTTGACTTTTAGTGGTCGTTCCGAACGTTTATGGGCTTCTCATACATGCCTTGAGCCATTTGTGATTTTTTTTGAATTTTTTTATTTAACGGTAGAAAATTTGAAAAAGTCAACCTTTTCTAAGTGACTTTTTAGTGGTCGTTCCAGACTTTTGGATGGTCATTCCGCGGTCGTTCCTGGTCATTCCAAGGGTTGATGGGCTTTTCATACAAGCCTCTAGTAGTTGGTGACTTTTTTCTAATTTTTTCAATTAACAGTAAAAAATCTCTCAAAAGTCAACATTTTTCAAGTCTTTTTAGAGGTCGTTCCGCCTTTTTGGATAGTCGTTCCGCGGTCGTTTCAAGGGTTGATGGGCTTTTCATAAGTGCCTCTAGTAATTGGTGACTTTTTTCTAATTTTTTCAATTAACGGTAAAAAATCTCTCAAAAGTCAACATTTTTCAAGTCTTTTTAGAGGTCGTTCCGCCTTTTTGGATGGTCGTTCCGCGGTCGTTCCTGGTCGTTCCAAGGGTTGATGGGCTTCTCATAAGTGCCTCTAGTAGTTGGTAACTTTTTTCTAATTTTTTCAATAACGGTAAAAAATTTCACAAAAGTCAACATTTTCCAAGGCTTTTTAGCGGTCGATCCGCCTTTTTGGATGGTCGTTCCGTAGTCGTTCCTGGTCGTTCTGAGGGTTGATGGGCTTCTCATATGTGCCTCTAGTAGTTGGTGACTTTTTTCTAATTTTTTCAATTAACGGTAAAAAATTTCACAAAAGTCAACATTTTCAAAGGCTTTTTAGAGGTCGTTCCGCCTTTTTGGATGGTCGTTCTGCGGTCGTTCCTAGTCGTTCCGAGGGTTGATGGGCTTCTCATACAAGCCTCTAGTAGTTGGTGACTTTTTTCTAATTTTTTCAATTAACGGTAAAAAATTTCACAAAAGTCAACATTTTCCGAGTGACTTTTAGAAGTCGTTCCGCCTTTTTAGATGGTCGTTCTGCGGTCGTTGCTGGTTGTTCCGAGGGTTGATGGGCTTCTCATATGTGCCTCTTGTAGTTGGTGACTTTTTTCTAATTTTTTCAATTAACGGTAAAAAATTTCACAAAAGTCAACATTTTCCAAGGCTTTTTAGAGGTCGATCCGCCTTTTCGGATGGTCGTTCCGTAGTCGTTCCTGGTCGTTCCGAGGGTTGATGTGCTTCTCATACGTGCCTCTAGTTGACTTTTTTCTAATTTTTTCAATTAACGGTAAAAAATTTCACAAAAGTCAATATTTTCAAAGGTTTTTTAGAGGTCGTTCCGCCTTTTTGGATGGTCGTTCCGCGGTTGTTCCGAGGGTTGATGGCCTTCTCCTACATGCCTTTAGATGTTGGTGACTTTTTTCTAATTTTTTCATTTAACGATAAAATTTTTGAAAAAAGTCAACATTTTCCAAGACTTTTTAGTGGTCGTTCCGCCTTTTTGGATGGTCGTTCCGCGGTCGTTCCGAGTGTTTATGGCCTTCTCCTACATGTCTTTAGATGTTTGTGACTTTTTTCTAATTTTTTCATTTATCGGTAAAATTTTTGAAGAAAGTCAACATTTTCCAAGACTTTTTAGTGGTTGTTTCGCCTTTTTCGATGGTCGTTCCGTGGTCGTTCCTGGTTGTTCCGAACGTTTATGGGTTTCTCATACATGCCTTGAGTTGTTTGTGACTTTTTTTGAATTTTTTTCATTTAACGGTAAAAAATTTCACAAAAGTCAACATTTTCCAAGACTTTTTAGTCGTCGTTCCGCACTTTTCGATGGTCGTTCCGCGGTCGTTCCTGGTCGTTCTGAGGGTTGATGGGCTTCTCATACATATATTTAGTAGTTTGAGACTTTTTTCTAATTTTTTCAATTAACGGTAAAAAATTTCATAGAAGTCAATATTTTCAAAGGCTTTTTAGAGGTCGTTCCGCCATTTTGGATGGTCGTTCCGCGGTCGTTCCTAGTCGTTCTGAGGGTTTATGGCCTTCTCCTACATGCCTTTAGATGTTGGTGACTTTTTTCAAATTTTTTCATTTACCGGTAAAAATTTTAAACAAAGTCAACCTTTTTAAGTGACTTTTTAGTGGTCGTTCCGCGGTCGTTCCTGGTCATTCCGAGGGTTGATATGCTTCTCATACATGTCTTTAGACGTTGCTGACTTTTTTTTAATTTTTTCATTTAACGGTAAAAAATTTGAAAGAAGTCAATATTTCCAAGTGACTTTTTAGTGGTCGTTCCGCCGTTTTGGGTGGTCGTTCTGTGGTCGTTCTTGGTCGTTCGGATGGTTTATGGGCTTGTCATACATGCCTTTAATCGTTGGTGACTTTTTTTTAATTTTTTCATTTAACGGCAAAAATTTGAAAAAAGTCAACAGTTCCAAGTGACTTTTTAGTGGTCGTTCCGCCGTTTTGGGTGGTCGTTCCGTGGTCGTTCCTGGTCGTTCCGATGGTTTATAGGCTTGTCATACATACCTTTAGTCGTTGGTGACTTTTTTTAAATTTTTTCATTTAACGGCAATAATTTGAAAAAAGTCAACATTTCCAAGCGACTTTGTACTGGTCGTTCCGCCGTTTTGGGTGGTCGTTCCGTGGTCGTTCCTGGTCGTTTCGATAGTTTATGGGCTTGTCATACATGCCTTTTGTCGTTGAAAACTTTTTTTAATTTTTTCGTTTAACGGTAAAAAATTTAAAAAAAGTCAACATTTCCAAGTCAAAATTAGTGGTCATTCCGCCCTTTTCGGTGGTTGTTCCGTGGTCGTTCCGAGGGTTTATGGCCTTCTCCTACATGCCTTTAGATGTTTGTGACTTTTTTTTTTTAATTTTTTCATTTAACGGTAAAAAGTTTGAAAAAAGTCAACATTTCCAAGTCTTTTTTATTGGTCGTTCCGCCGTTTTGAGTGGTCGTTTTGTGGTCGTTCCGAAGGTTTAGATGCGAATCATACATGGCTTCAGACATTGACATAGTTTTTCTTGGTGTTTTGGTTCCACGGAAAAAAAAAAAACGACAAAAGTCAACATTTACATGACTTTTGGGTGGTCATTCCGCCATTTTGGGTGGTCGTTCCGTGGTCGTTCCTGGTCATTCCGAAGGTTGAGAGGCAAATCATACATGGTAAAAGACATTGGCATAGTTTTTTGGTGTTTTTGTTCCATGGAAAAAATTTAAAAAAAAAATTCAACATTGACAAGTCATAAAAAGTGGTCGTTCCGTCCTTTTCCATGGTCTTTCTGTAGTCATTCCTGGTCGTTCCGTAGTCATTCCTGGTCGTTCCGTAGTCATTCCTGGTCGTTCTAAACGTTTAAAGACAAATCATACATGACTTTTGCCGTTGGCATGGTTTTTTGGTGTTTTCGCTTTATGGAAAAATTTTTTTTAAAAAAAGTAAATGTTTACAAGGGACGGCCGGACATTTTGAGCCTTTGATATGGTAATTTAGGCGTTCGCTTAAAAAAAAAAAAAAAAACTAACACTTAGCACTAAAACGTTAAAGACCAAAATACGAATCCAATATTATATTTACATACGCATATATAACTAAATTGTAAATCAAATTATTGATAAAACTATATTTCTTGATCAAAGTGTTTTTGTAGACTTTGAAGTATCTTGCAACTTTTTTTGAGCATCAGAACTCGAGGGTTGAAGCCTTATTGGCAATTGTACCACATAAGGTGATAGTAAGACTGGCATTCTTTTCTGTGAACGAGAGAGGATCTCTGGGGGAGGGAACGAGGAAGAAGAAGCGGAGGAACGAAGGGAAGAGGCGGTGAGATTTGGACGAAGAAGAAGAACATGAAGAATTTGCTCGAAGAAGAAGGAGAAGTTGACTATTAGAAGAACAAAGGGCTCGAAGAAGAAGAAGGAGAAGCAGAGGGCTCGAAGAACAACAAAAAGAACAGAAAAACAGAGGGCTCGAAGAAGAAGAAGGAGAAGCAAAGGGCTTCGGCTCGAAGAAGAAGAAGAAGAAAAATGAGAAGCAGAGGGCTTCAGCTGGAAGAAGAAGAAGAATGAGAAGCAAAGGGCCGAACAGCACTCGGAGGGCTCGAAGAAGAAGGGGAACCAGAGGGAGGGAGGAATTCGGGAGGAAGAGGAAGAAATAGCTCTCGAAGGAAGGAAGGGATAGAAAGAAAGAACAAGGTTATTTTAGAATGTTTTTATGTTTTTTGTTTTTTTTTTTAATCTTATTATTTTGTTTTTGAATTATTTTTTTCAAGCAAAAGTTATTTTGCTAATAAATTTTTTTTAAAGGTTATTTTGCAAATTTTATAATCTCATTAGACTATTTTACTAATTCACTCGGGGCCTCGAGCAAGGAAGGGAAAGGAAAAGAAAGTTAAAAGCCCGTTTGGTTCAACCATTCAAATCATTCAACTCAAATTTTTTTTTTTATCTTTTTCTCAAAAGATTTTTGTCTTTTTTTAAAAAAATTTTTTGTTTTTACTGAAAATTCAAAAAAATTTACTATTGAAATTTAAATTTCTCAACTTAAACTACTACACCAAACACTGTATAAGAAAAAGAAAAATAGGGGGTTGGGCCTACGGGCTTACACTTAATCGGAGTGAGTATGAATAAGACTACATAGGATTCGTAATAGATTGGATTCGGAATCAGGATAATATATTGTTTATTTGGATTTCAGGAATCAGAATCAGAATTATTGTCAATCTCATTCATGCATTTACTTAAAACAGGAATCGGAGTTAGTTACTGTAAATTTACTTATATACTGCTTTTATTTATTATCTGTATTTTCAAAAATTAAAAAAATAATTATTTTTTTAATTTATTATCATATTATTAATCAAAAGTAAAATAATTATTATGATATTAAGATAATAAAATTAAATCATGTAATTTTTTGTTTAAAAAAATTAAAAAGAATAAAAAAATGAATTAAAGTAAATAATATAAAGATAGAAACATAATAGTATATTATGATAAAAAAAATTTATTTACTCTACTAATGTTAATAAAATTAGGATGGTTATACGTTATTAAGTTAATAAAAATATATTATATTTAGTTAATAAAAATAATTATTATACGTTGTTATTATTTTTTAATATAATTTTTTACAAATGAATTAAGGATAAAATGATAATTTAATGTTCATAGTAGGAATGAGAGTCACAATATGAAGGGGGCATAATCCCATTCATCAATCCCAAATTGGTGTGAGATCTATCATTCTCATTCTCATTCTAGAAAAAAAATGAGCAAGTAAATAAGAGATTGACTCTCATTCTTTACTCTCATTCCCTACTCTTAATAAGTAAACATGCCATTAATATGTATCTCATTGGTATCTTAATTAGATAACCTACTTGGTTATCAAATTTTCTCCAATAATCATTCTCATTATTATTTATGTTAACACTCACTCATAAATTATTACTATCCCATACTTAGGAGTTTAAATCGTATAACAACTCTACCCAAGTATTCCTAACTTATCCAACTAAAATTGTTTATTCAATCAAAAATTAAATCCATCGGGGACTTATTTTGGATACGGTTTTAGCCTTTGGGGTTCAAAATACAATTTCTCAGTCTATGGGCTACATAGTAATATTTGGTCAATTCCAAAAAATAATTATTCTAATCAATGCCAATTAATTTAAGATTATCCTGCAAATCTTAAATTAATATAACTAATATCATAATTAGTTCTTCGGGTTGTTAAACGGCGTGGCTCTCATGTGTGCTCGGTAGGACCAGAAGAAAGAAAGAGATAAAACACCCCAAGTGAATATGGTTCTCTACTTTTTGTATCTATTACATCAAATGAAATTGTGGGGCCCATGGACAATCCAAATAATAACCGTTGTAATTGTTGGGATCTATAGGTGCCCTAAGGATAGAAAATCTTATGGATTTTCTGTAAATATGACATTTTGATATTAATAAGAGGAAATTATTCATGTTTAATAAGTTGTGTCCTATTTACTTTCATTTGTTGATTGTATAATTATTTTGAGCAAATATAAAATACTCCTAGGCTGTTGGTAATATATCGAATTACCATATGTATACGGGGTATGCACAGAAGACGTGGTAATTTGATAACAGTCTAAATAAATAGTCCGCAATCAACGGAATAAGATTTGGGGATCTTATTCATGATAAGATTGTAAAGGTTGTCTACTTCCTTGGAGGGATGGTTTGTCTTGACCATCGGATAGGTTCCGAGTAGAAACTTTAATGTATACCAGTATTGAGGTATGACATTGGACTGGACCTAAAGTGTTAATTGATTCGGTTTAATAATTCCGTTTATAAGAATCAATGATACTTTGATTATCATCCTGCATTAATCTTAATCCTGAAATGATTACTTGAGTTCGCATCCATGACTTATGTACTTTGATGCACTAAAGGTGAGACACTGTTAATTCATGGTCAACATACTTGTGTTTTGGGTGCATGACTTATGGATATAGAAATCAAGATTCATAGATACGGAATCCATAGCTATCTTAATGATAGTAAATGTTATCTACTTAAAGGTATTATTCGGGGATTGAAAGATAGAATAACAAGATCTTGGCCATCGGTTTACTTTGTGTTCTCTGGTGGTTTTCCAATTGTATGGTTTTACAATTGGTGGTTCTTTCAATGGAGAATAATTGAACTTTAAGTTAAAATGATTGAAAAGGTAAAACGGAAAAAGTCCTTAATTCAATCATGGATAACATATGGGGATTAAGCAAGTGATGAATAAATCATGGAAGAAGCACTACGTGAGAGAGCTTTCGTAATACGGTATGTAAACAGGAGTTCAGCTTCAAACTTTTAGTGGAATAGTTTTGAAGTTGATAATTGATGGATAATTAATCTGGGATTAATTTTTCACAATTATAGGAGCCTCTTTACATATTTCCATCGGGTCCCTCTATTAGCTCATATAGTTCCACGAAGCGTCTCGGGATTTGTTCCTAATGAGATCGGTAAATTGTAAATGGAATTTTGTAATGTCTATTAAGACATGGTACTCTCTAACATGCAATCCAGAAAGGATTGGACATGTGAAATTTGTAGACAAATGATTTGTCAACATGTGATTGGTTAATTTAAATTTTGAAAATAAGATTGTATTTGAATTTTGGAAAACAAAATTTTTCTCTCCTAATTAAAAGTGGTGCACGTTTTTTAATTGTATGGAGGGAAGAAAATTTTGTTTCAAAATTATTTAAATATATTCCTAACATTTAATTATTAATTGGTTTAAATAATTGAGATTATTTCATGAATTTTTCTTTCCTAATTAAAGAGGTGCATGGTTTTTGTGAGGAAAGAAAATTTGAAATATTTCATTAATTTAAATTAATTAATATGGATAATGTTTATGGAAAATATTTATTCAAATATGTGAATCCTATTTAAATTCGAAAAGGTTTAAAAGAAGTTTGAATCTAGATAGGACTAGGATCTTTTGACTAGTCTAGATTCTTGATTTAAAATTTAAACCACCAATCAAGATTTCTCTCACTTTGTGGCCGAATTTTAAAGGGGATTTCCTCTTGAAATTTGTTTTAAGGTTCAATGAATCTAGCCCTAAAGTTGTATGATCTTTTGGTTCAAGATTTATCCGGAAAATAATTATTAATTATTTTTCAAGTAAGAGATAAATTTTGAAAAGGATTGTAATACTATATAAAGGCTAGGAGTTCTTGAAAAACCAATTTTTGATAATTTTAAAAGGGAAAAACGTTTTTTTAATAAAAAAAAAAAAAATTTTTTTTTTCTTCCACATCAAAAATTCGGCTTTCTTGTGAGAGAGAAAAAGAAAGAAAATTCCATTGAATCAAAACTGCGAGAAAGGTTAAACCGAGTGATTATTTTCATAGGAGGTTAACCGGTTTCTGTTTTGTAGTTTTGAAGAAAGAAGTTGGATCAAATTCTCAACGAGGATCATCGGAATTGAGAAGGAGGGATCTAGACTTCGGAAAGAAATACCGGTCGCTTGGATTCATAGAACGTGTGCCCACACACACTTTGAGACGTGGAACTCGAGAATAGTAGAGAAGACACGTTGGTCAAACGCTCTAGTAATTCCGGAATCCAAGAAATAAGGTACGCTTGATCATGAATTAATTTATTGTTATATGCATCATGAGCTTCTTTTCCGGAAACGGCATAAAATTTTTAAAACTTCCGCTGCGTCGTAACTCCAATACCGGATCCGATTTTTCCAACAACTGGTATCAGAGCCAACTCATGATCATGCATATAATATAAATTATTTGATCAAATAAATTTCTCTACATGCATTAATGAAATATTTTAGAGAGTTGGCACTCTAGGTTTTATTTTGAGTATGTTAAATATATTATGAATGGATGTATGGATGAATGCTTTATATTATTTTGATAATATATGATGCTTGTTCAATTTTGCCGGTCATGATTCCATAGAGGTTAGAATTTGTATCTAGGTTTTTCAAGTGTAATAGATGCGGTCTATAATCACCGCTAGGTCGTTCTTTCAATTCCTAGAAATTTTGTAAGCCGGAAACGGCGTAGGAATTTTTTTGTAAAATTCGGGCTACAATGGATTCAAGGAGATTGAAGATGAACGAAGGTATGGAAATTTTCAAAGGATGTGATTTTTTTATTTTTGGAAATTTTTTTTAATTAAAAAAAAAATTTTTTTATTAAAAAAAAAAAATCACAAGAATCTTTTGAAAATTTAATTTCCAATGATATGTGATTTTGATAATTTGGAAATCAAAATTGAAAATTTAAATTTAAATTTAATGGATATTATTATGAATTTTAAAATTTTGTGATTTAAATTTGAAATTTGGAAATTTCAAATTTTAAATTTGGAAATTTCAAAATTTAAATTTTAAAATTTAATAAACCGGATTTTTAATTTAAATTTTGATATTTTGTAATTTTGATTAAAATTAAAAATCACATATAATCTTTTTTGAAATTTAAATTTAATTTTAAATTTAAAAAGATGTGACATTGGAGAAGGAAGACACATTGAAGAAGGATACACGGCATGGATCTACAAATGAAGGCCGATATATGTTTCGGTTAATTTTTGTAAATTTTGCAATTTTCTTTTCTCTAGAATGGAATCATGATCCACGGCTATTTACATATTTTGCAAACCATGGATGATGACTTGCTATATGAATATGTAATACTATTTCATGATGTATTGATAACATGCCATATAGACTAGGGAGTGCCACTCAATAAATATTGTTTATGCATAAAAAAAAAAAAAAAAAAAAAAAAAAAAAAAAAAAAACCCTAATTTAAAAGATTGAGTGGGAGAAGGTTTTACACACTAAGACCTACGGCCTCCATCGTTGGTCCAATAGTTACGCATGGTAGTGCCTACTACTCGGTTTCGATCCGAGAATTCCCTTCGGATAGGTATCTTACCTAGAGCGTACACTGATTTGGATTTCCGAAAGGATAACAATTTTGGGCATATTTTATGTTTAGATCACCCCTCGGTGGCGGATGTAAAATATGGATTCAAAATTGGAAACGATGGTTACACACTCATACTACTTTATTTATTAACCCTCCCTCGAGGCTCTGTTATGTAAATTAGTGGCCAAATAAACGATAGTTAATATATATTTAATGGAGTTTGTTCCATGGATGAATATGTATTAATCGGAAGGGATCCGTGTTCTTGCCTAATTATTCTATGACTACCCCTCGGTAGCTTAGAAAGCGGTAGTTAGGAATTATCGTTGTAAGGTATGTGTTTTAAGGGTTTTACACATGAACATTTAGATTGCATATAGATCTTTTTGTTTCATTACAAAATCATATTTTATAAACTGATAGGATGTTTGCTCATACTTATTACATGTTTTCTTATTATAGATCAAAATGTCAAGCCCTTTATCTGTGATACTTACGCAAAACAAATTAACTGGCGAGAATTTTAATGACTGGAAAAGGAACTTGCTAATCATCCTAAACTTTGAGAAACACAGTTTTGTCCTAACCCAACCTCGACCACCTACGCCTACGATCGATGCTCCTGATAGGGATTTTGTAGCGCTTGAGCGCTGGGACAATTCCAACCTTAGTGCCATGTGCTATATTCGGGCGAGCATGTCTAACGTGCTCCAGAAACAGCATGAGGAACATCAAACTGCTAGGCAGATCATGGATAACCTGGAGGAAATGTTTGGTGAACAAACTATCCAGGCTAAGACCGATGCTATCAAAGGTCTCATGAACTGCAGGCAGAAGGTTGGAACTCCCATCAAGGAGCACATGATGACAGTCATGGCTTATTTGTCTGAAGCTCAGGCAAATGGGGCTGAGATCGATGCTGCAACTCAACTGGTTATGGTTTTTCAAACCTTATCCAAGGATTTCGATTTGTTTCAGGCATCCTACAACCTTAACCGGAAGGAGATGTCTTTAACGGAATTGATGAAAGAGTTGCAAGCCTTTGAGAACATTTTTAAGGGTTCTGGATCTAAGGCTGAGGTAAATTTGGCTGAACCTAGTTCGTCTGTTCCTAATCCCAAAAGGAAGAAGGAAAAAGGGAAGAACAAGGGGAATAAGCCTGCGGTGAATGCACTTGCTTCTAAGAAGTCTACCAAGACTAAGAAGCAAAAGGTGGACCCCAAAAAGGTTAAGTGCTTTCACTGTGGGAAGAAAGGACATTTCAAGAAGGATTGCCGAGATTTCCTGGCTTTGCAAAAGCAAAAAGGTAATTTCAATGTCCTGTATCTTGAGGGTTGTTTAGTGGAAGAATCTAAGGACAATTGGGTTATAGATTCTGGAGCTACTAACCATGTTTGTATTTCTCTACAGGGGTTCAAGATAACGAGAAGTCTGCATGAGGAGGACTTTACGTTAAGAACCGGCGATGGGACGTTGGTGCGAGCTGAAGCAGTGGGAGAAGTGCATCTTTATTTTGATGAATTTAGGTTTATTGTTTTGAGACATTGTTTTTATGTTCCTAATTTTAAGAGGAACCTAATTTCGGTAGCTTGTTTAATTAAAGATTCTTATTCAGTTTCTTTTAATAATAAAGTTGTTATTAGGAAAAACAATTCTCTTATCTGTAATCGATGGATGCATGGAAATCTTTATTTTATCAAACCTAAGATGCACTCACTGCTTGATACAGAATTGTAAAAGAACTCTAAAAGACATAAGTCTTCTCACTCTAACAAATCATATCTTTGGCATTTACGACTTGGTCACATAAGCCTTAACAGAATTCAAAGGATGGTAAAAGATGAATGCCTCGACTTGTACGAGGTTGAACCTTGGCCACAATGCGAATCCTGTTTGGAGGGCAAGATGACTAAACGGCACTTTGCTGCCAAGGATGGTCGTGCCGAGAAACTTTTAGAACTTGTGCATACAGATGTTTGTGGTCCCATGAACATAGAAGCACGTGGTGGGTATGAGTATTATATCACTTTTATTGATGATTACTCAAGGTATGGATATGTCTATTTAATGACCCGCAAAAGCGAAGCCTTTGACAAGTTCAAAGAGTTTCGGGCTGAAGCGGAGAAACAATTAGGCAAGTCCATTAAGACACTTCGATCGGATCGAGGTGGGGAATACCTATCGGATGAGTTCTTAGGATATTTGATAGAGAATGGGATACAATCCCAGTTGACTGCACCTGGTACTCCTCAACAGAATGGTGTAGCTGAGAGAAGGAATAGGACCCTATTGCATATGGTCCGGTCTATGATGAGTTATTCCACTTTACCTTTATCATTTTGGGGGCACGCCATACAAACTGCATGCTATCTTCTGGATAACGTTCCCTCCAAATCGGTTCCTAAAACTCCTTATGAGTTATGGACGAGTAGGAAACCTAATTTGAATCATATTCGAATTTGGGGTTGTCCAGCACACGTCCTGGATAAGGAAGCGAAGAAATTGGAGTCACGATCAGAAGTGTGCTTGTTTGTTGGCTATCCAAAAGGGACAAAAGGTGGTCTGTTCTATAATCCAAAGCAAAATAAAGTCTTTGTTTCAACACATGCAACATTCCTTGAGGAAAGTTACATGGAAGACTTTAAACCTCGTAGCAAAGTAATGCTTGAGGAGATGACTTCGGGTTTGGATGTTCCTAAAGTCATAGAAAACCCTGCGGAAAAATCACTAAAGAATCAACAACCACAGGAGCTTCGTCGTAGTGGGAGGATTATCAGGGAACCTGAAAGGTACATGTTCAGTGGTGAAGTTTATGAAGCAGAATCCATAGAACATATTGATGATCCAGCTACGTACAAGGAAGCTATGGAGGATGTTGATTCTAGTCTTTGGCAAAAGGCTATGAACGCCGAGATGGAATCTATGGATTCCAACGGAGTCTGGAAACTTGTAGACTTACCCCAAGGCATAAAACCGATTGGGTGTAAGTGGGTATACAAGAGGAAGAGAGGTGTGGATGGGAAAGTGGAAACTTTCAAGGCAAGACTTGTAGCGAAGGGCTATACGCAGAAAGAAGGAATCGACTATGAAGAAACCTTCTCGCCTGTAGCAATGCTTAAGTCAATCCGCATTCTTTTATCCATTGCGGCTGCTCTCGATTATGAGATCTGGCAAATGGATGTCAAGACAGCTTTCTTAAATGGCTCTCTTGAGGAAGATATCTATATGATACAATCAGACGGATTCAAGGCAAAAGGCCAAGAAGACAAAGTATGCAAGTTGCTTAAATCCATTTATGGATTAAAGCAAGCATCTCGTTCTTGGAATATTAGGTTTGATCAAGCGATCAAAACTTATGGATTCAAACAAAACATTGATGAACCATGTGTTTATAAATGTATCAAGAACGAGAAAGTGGTGTTCCTTGTACTCTATGTGGATGATATATTGCTTATTGGAAACGATGTGGCAAAACTATCATCTGTCAAAGTTTGGTTAGCCAAACAGTTTGACATGAAGGACTTAGGAGAAGCTAGTTATGTTCTTGGTATTCAACTCTTTAGAGATAGAAAGAACAAAACGATAGCACTCTCCCAAGCTTTATACATTGATAAAGTACTTGAGAGGTTTTCTATGAAGGATTCCAAGAAAGGTGCTCAACCTTTCAGGATTGGAATAAAACTTTCTAAAGATGACTGTCCCAAGACATCGGAAGAAAGGGAGCGTATGAAAAATGTACCTTATGCATCAGCAGTAGGTAGTCTTATGTACGCTATGTTATGCACTAGGCCTGACATTTGTTTTGCGGTTGGTATGGTAAGTCGATATCAGTCGAATCCGGGACCGAACCATTGGGCTGCGGTCAAGCATATACTCAAGTATCTACGGAGAACGAGGGATTATATGCTAGTGTATTCCGGTCAGGACCTTGTTCCTATAGGATATACTGATTCTGATTTTCAATCAGATCAGGATTCAAGGAAATCGACTTCAGGATCTGTCTTCACCCTTGGAGGTGGTGCCGTTGTGTGGAGGAGTGTTAAGCAATCTTGTATTGCTGACTCGACCATGGAAGCCGAGTATGTGGCAGCCAGTGAGGCATCAAAGGAAGCGGTTTGGCTCCGCAGGTTCCTTAGTGACCTTGAGGTCGTTCCTGGTATGGATAAAGCTATGGTGCTCTACTGTGACAACAGTGCAGCAGTAGCTAATACCAAGGATCCTAGGCATCATAAGAGGAGTAAGCACATTGACAGAAAATATCACATTATCAGAGGCTTTGTTGAGAGTGGAAATGTGACGGTTTGCAAAATCGCATCGGAGGACAATCTTGCTGACCCGTTCACGAAGACTTTGGTGGCCAGAAGATTCGAAGAACACGTCGAAGGCATGGGGATGCGTAATATGTCACATTTACTCGCTTAGGGCAAGTGGGAGATTGTTGGGATCTATAGGTGCCCTAAGGATAGAAAATCTTAGGGATTTTCTGTAAATATGACATTTTGATATTAATAAGAGGAAATTATTCATGTTTAATAAGTTGTGTCCTATTTACTTTCATTTGTTGATTGTATAATTATTTTGAGCAAACATAAAATACTCCTAGGCTGTTGGTAATATATCGAATTACCATATGTATACGGGGTATGCATAGAAGACGTGGTAATTTGATAACAGTCTAAATAAATAGTCCGCAATCAACGGAATAAGATTTGGGGATCTTATTCATGATAAGATTGTAAAGGTTGTCTACTTCCTTGGAGGGATGGTTTGTCTTGACCATCGGATAGGTTCCGAGTAGAAACTTTAATGTATACCAGTATTGAGGTATGACATTGGACTGGACCTAAAGTGTTAATTGATTCGGTTTAATAATTCCGTTTATAAGAATCAATGATACTTTGATTATCATCCTGCATTAATCTTAATCCTGAAATGATTACTTGAGTTCGCATCCATGACTTATGTACTTTGATGCACTAAAGGTGAGACACTGTTAATTCATGGTCAACATACTTGTGTTTTGCGTGCATGACTTATGGATGGAGAAATCAAGATTCATAGATACGGAATCCATAGCTATCTTAATGATAGTAAATGTTATCTACTTAAAGGTATTATTCGGGGATTGAAAGATAGAATAACAAGATCTTGGCCATCGGTTTACTTTGTGTTCTCTGGTGGTTTTCCAATTGTATGGTTTTACAATTGGTGGTTCTTTCAATGGAGAATAATTGAACTTTAAGTTAAAATGATTGAAAAGGTAAAACGGAAAAAGTCCTTAATTCAATCATGGATAACATATGGGGATTAAGCAAGTGATGAATAAATCATGGAAGAAGCACTACGTGAGAGAGCTTTCGTAATACGGTATGTAAACAGGAGTTCAGCTTCAAACTTTTAGTGGAATAGTTTTGAAGTTGATAATTGATGGATAATTAATCTGGGATTAATTTTTCACAATTATAGGAGCCTCTTTACATATTTCCATCGGGTCCCTCTATTAGCTCATATAGTTCCACGAAGCGTCTCGGGATTTGTTCCTAATGAGATCGGTAAATTGTAAATGGAATTTTGTAATGTCTATTAA
This sequence comes from Ficus microcarpa, assembly GCA_025413485.1. Lineage (NCBI taxonomy): Eukaryota > Viridiplantae > Streptophyta > Magnoliopsida > Rosales > Moraceae > Ficus > Ficus microcarpa. The sequence continues at coordinate 3,192,254 of CM046386.1, forward strand.
GACATGGTACTCTCTAACATGCAATCCAGAAAGGATTGGACATGTGAAATTTGTAGACAAATGATTTGTCAACATGTGATTGGTTAATTTAAATTTTGAAAATAAGATTGTATTTGAATTTTGGAAAACAAAATTTTTCTCTCCTAATTAAAAGTGGTGCACGTTTTTTAATTGTATGGAGGGAAGAAAATTTTGTTTCAAAATTATTTAAATATATTCCTAACATTTAATTATTAATTGGTTTAAATAATTGAGATTATTTCATGAATTTTTCTTTCCTAATTAAAGAGGTGCATGGTTTTTGTGAGGAAAGAAAATTTGAAATATTTCATTAATTTAAATTAATTAATATGGATAATGTTTATGGAAAATATTATTCAAATATGTGAATCCTATTTAAATTCGAAAAGGTTTAAAAGAAGTTTGAATCTAGATAGGACTAGGATCTTTTGACTAGTCTAGATTCTTGATTTAAAATTTAAACCACCAATCAAGATTTCTCTCACTTTGTGGCCGAATTTTAAAGGGGATTTCCTCTTGAAATTTGTTTTAAGGTTCAATGAATCTAGCCCTAAAGTTGTATGATCTTTTGGTTCAAGATTTATCCGGAAAATAATTATTAATTATTTTTCAAGTAAGAGATAAATTTTGAAAAGGATTGTAATACTATATAAAGGCTAGGAGTTCTTGAAAAACCAATTTTTGATAATTTTAAAAGGGAAAAACGTTTTTTTAATAAAAAAAAAAAAATTTTTTTTTTCTTCCACATCAAAAATTCGACTTTCTTGTGAGAGAGAAAAAGAAAGAAAATTCCATTGAATCAAAACTGCGAGAAAGGTTAAACCGAGTGATTATTTTCATAGGAGGTTAACCGGTTTCTGTTTTGTAGTTTTGAAGAAAGAAGTTGGATCAAATTCTCAACGAGGATCATCGGAATTGAGAAGGAGGGATCTAGACTTCGGAAAGAAATACCGGTCGCTTGGATTCATAGAACGTGTGCCCACACACACTTTGAGACGTGGAACTCGAGAATAGTAGAGAAGACACGTTGGTCAAACGCTCTAGTAATTCCGGAATCCAAGAAATAAGGTACGCTTGATCATGAATTAATTTATTGTTATATGCATCATGAGCTTCTTTTCCGGAAACGGCATAAAATTTTTAAAACTTCCGCTGCGCCGTAACTCCAATACCGGATCCGATTTTTCCAACAGTAATTGCCCCTGTCTGTGGGGAAAAGCAACCTTCCACCACCAGAGAATTCTCCAAAATTGTTGTGTCAATTAATATACAAATTAAGTGGATGAACTAGTGTCCCTTCCTATAATTATGAAGTGAACGATATAATTATCATTTTAGTTATTGAGGGTGGATATAATTATAATTTTTCCTAATTTTAGTTCTTGTATCATAAGGATACAATTAGAATTTTTAAGAGTTTTAAGAATAAAAGTTAATTTTTTAAAAATTGAGTTTTATTCTTAAAAATTTTTAAAAATTAACTTTTATAAGTCTAATCAAAATGTTATTTGTCAGAGAAAGCATCAAAATGATCAAACTTGCTGACCTCTTTACTAGTATGACACAAACTTTTGACACTTAGACTAATTTAACACAAACTAATTTTGGTCAAAGATCAACTTAATTTGTTTTACAGCATTTAATGTTAACCTAACATATTTTACTCAAATTGTGCCTACTACTTAATATATATATATATATATATATATATATATTATACCATATACATTGTGTTGGTCTCTAAATCTAACCATCGCCGTTGGTCTCCAAAATAATTTGGTAGAGTTTACCACATATTTTACTAAAATATTTTTATTTTTCAATATGAATGACTACATGTCTCTAGTTTTGATAGGTAACGCCAATCAATGTGATATTCTAGACTTCTAGTAGAGTATACTGCATATTCTATTCGAATATTTTAGATATTTTACTAGAAATCCTTTTTTCAACATGAATGGCTGATGGCGGAGATAGCTTTTATTGCTGAAATATTG
>CM046386.1:3198049-3223049 GCA_025413485.1 Ficus microcarpa
AACTGTGCGAGGTCTTGGACTGTCACAAGAATAGCCGTTTACACATTTACATACAAGTATATACAATATATGTATACATATGTTATGCACTTGGATTACATGACCCACATGTTTGAAAAAAAAAAAAAAAAAAAAAATCAAATTCTGAGATAATTTTAAATAATACGTCATCTAATTCGAATTTAGCTTCCTTGTTATGAATGAAAACAAAGGTATGTTCTTATCTGCTCTATAGCCCCAAAAGGCGGAAAATAATTGGGGGTCTGCATTCCCTGTGCCCACCAATTTGGCAACAAATGAAGCTCTTTGAATGTCTGTTTCTAATTAAGTGATAATATTGACAAGACTATAATTTTGTATCTTTCTCCCTAAGAAAGAAATAGTTGAGAGCTTTCGTGGCGGACTTTTTCAATGATAGCTGAAACTTGGGTTCTACTTGACTGACAGAGAGTGAAGAGATATGAGGAATATGAGATCGAAGTGATGGTTCATTATCAACAAAAGAGATATAGAGAGAGAGAGAGAGAGAGAGATCAAGGTCATGATATTGAACGTGTCTTTGTTGTCACATGTTTGAAAAGTGGACATATTGTTAAAAAGCTTCGGTACTTTTTTTAATTTTATTATATTTGATTGAACTTTTTTAATATGTATAAATTGATGCCCCTGAAATTTTCAATATTTGATCGTACAGTATTTTGTTGGTCAAGTCGAGGAAAAGACGTTGTAGACCCAATCGCCCGGTTGAAAAATATCTCTTAATGGCATACTATGAGGGGAAGAAGTTGAAATTCGTCCACTCAACAATATTAAAAAAGAAATAAACTAACTGTGAGGTCATTGAGAAGTATTAATCTTGTCCTGATATCTGTTGTTCATTATCTTCGGTTTGAAAAAAAATTCAAAATGTTAAAAAATTTAGATTTTTTTTTTCCCTTTTCTATGTTGTTGGTTACATATACGTTGATCATGTATTAAAACATCTTCATGATTTCGAGGTCTTATATATAGGCTGTTAAAGGACAGACCATAATTAAACATCTATGTCCAGTTAACTCTCTACACAGGTAATGAATCATAAAGAAGAACAAGAAAAACAGCTATCGAAGTATCATCATGCTATGGTCATAATAGATGTAGTACTTGTACTATCATTTACTTTATGTGTCATGAGATTAGATCTCTTGTAAAACACACACACAAAGCGTTGCACATACAATTATTGGAACATAATTATTTGCCATTTTCTTACTTAGCTCTCCGAGGAGATTTCAGTCAGACTTTTGTCTGGCAACCATATTCTTCATCTAACAAGTAGACTCGTTGTGGGTCCCATACATATTTTCTAAACCATTTTGGTTCCCACTTACAAGAGATTTTATTTTTAGTTTTTATTTATTTATTCCTTTTTTTTTTTTTTTTGTTTTTTTGGTGTGTTTAATAAAGAAGAGAGTGCCCGTTTTAGTCACTGAAGGAATGTGTTGGAAGCCAACCACAAAACCCCAAAAGAGTAGCTGCTCAAAGACAGAAATTGAAACCTAAGGGTAGAGTACCCACCACTTCACCTTCCAAACAACTCCTTCAAGCAATCTCTTTCTCTCTCACCCCCTTTTCTCTTTCTGCCTATATGTTTTGAGAGGAAAAAAAAAAAAAAAAAGGAAAGAAAACATTAATCCATATGTATCTTTAAGTAGTCAATACTCTCCAACTTAGATTTCAACCCTTCTTTCTTTCTTTCTTTCTTTCAATGTTATAAGCTCAATTCTTGTCCTTCTCTTTCTGAGGCCTAAATAGTTCAATGGAAGAAGCTCGGCACTGGGTTTGGGCAAAGCGAAAGCATGGCTTGATTAGCACTTCCGATGATCTTCGTTTGCGAAACAAAGCTTCGATGTCATACGATGATTCTTGGGAAGAGCAAGCCTTTGCGGAAGATGCATCCGGTCCTCTCGGAGGGTGTATTTGGCCTCCGAGATCTTATTCTTGTAGCTTTTGTAGAAGGGAATTCCGCTCGGCTCAAGCTCTTGGTGGTCATATGAACGTCCATAGGAGAGATAGAGCAAGACTAAAGCAATCTCCCCCGGAACTCCACCGTGAAATCCTGCATCAAAATCATCATCATCATCAGAATAATATTCCTGCTCAAAATATCAATCCTTTGATCACATCTTTTGGTTCTACCCAATATCCATCTCACCAAGTTTGTGCCTTGGTTTATAACCCTAACCCTAATTCTGATTATGATCCTACAAATCCTCCTTATTTTTCCTCTTCTATTCTACAAGAAAACAATCAGAAGAAGATCAGGTTTAGTAGTTCAATTAGTCCTTCCTCTCAATCCTGGTCAAACTTGGCTACTGACAGAGATAACCATAGCTCTAATCAGAAAAATCTCGGAGAGAAGATCTCGTCAATAACTCATGTCGAATCGGGATCATTTAGGGCGAAGGGGGACTATCATGTGAAGACTGACTTGTCAGTAAGTTTGAATTTGGTAGTGTGTCATTCTTGTCCAACTGTGTCAGGTGGTAAAGAAGAGACTGTGAGTTGCAAGAGAAGAAGAACCACCAAATCATCGTTACCGCCTTCTCCGAGTTTGAAGCCCAGTTCAGTCGATTCACATGATCGTGTTGCTCAGTCAGAGCTGGCATTTGAACGCAGCCCTTGTTCCGTCGAAGACTTAGATCTTGAGCTCAGGCTTGGTGGCCGGTCGACCTTATAAGGTAAGGTAGACTTTCGGAACCCGGGGAGTTCTGACTGATCTGATGATATATATGGACATACACACATGACTTGTACCTTTTGTTCATTTCCATGTTGCTTGGCTTTTCGTACTTCCTAAGATCACTTTTTTTGTTTCACTTCTGTTGTTTTTGAGCTAAAAGTCTGTTGACGATCTATGTTTCAATACATTCTGCAGGGTGTAACAATAACGATATATGTTGGTATCACAAATTAAAAGCGAGAGAATTTTTCATTGTTTTGCATAAAGAATATTTTGTTGTCGCAATTATCTCAAGATTTATATACATATATATATATATATATATAATTTATAAATACAAATAGAGAAATTAAAGCATTGAAATTGTCGACATACGTCGATCGTTTCCATGTTTAAGGAAAATCATGTTCTGATGATGATCCCCAAGACTCCTCATTAAATTCACTCTTCTTACAATTACCAGCTAGCACATAACAGGGAAATGATTCTAATACTCTGATGAGAAATAGTGAAATGTCTTAATATTCCTTCTCATGCATAGTTATGCTTAATTCAGTTGCAATAAAAATGACTAGTATACACTTATCTCCTAGTTTTTGTTTTTTTCCTTCTTAAACTACACATATATAGGAGTTATTCTAGTCTCTCAGATAGGCATGTGGTCGTTTTATTTAGACCTAACAGTAATACTTTTGGCCAACCAGATCTACATCTAATTTGAGTGTTTTATATTAATATTGCATGTTCAAAATTTAGCCTCTGGTTGATACTTTAAGTTTAACTTCAATTAAACTGTATATTTTCATCTTAATTTTTATCTTTTTTTCTAAAAAGTTACAAAAATTTATAATTAGTTTTTAAAAAATCAACCAACTCCAATTTAAAAATTCCATCTTCAACTAATTTATCAAAAGAAGACTTAGTTTAAGATGGAATATCTCGGTTATCGGGGAAGAGAGAGAGAGGGAGATGCTTTATTTAATTTTTTTATTTTTTTATTTTTTACTTACTAGGGAATTAGAGAGAGATTGGAAGTTTAGGTAAACATAGATTAAGGTATGAGTGTGGGGTTTAAGGGGTGAAGAAACTGACTAAAAACTGCATGGGAAACCGTGAGAGAGGACTTTTCCCCATTCAGTACCTCACTGACATTCCTATGAGATAGACAAACTAATACTAATTTAGATTAAAACACTCAGAGATATCGATAACGAGTCTCTCAAAACCAAAATATGTGTAGACGTCAGATACATCCCAACATCGATTCCCTTTTCTCTTGTATTATTATCATCAGATCTGCTGCACAGAGTTTCAATATTATGCTCTCCCTAATACGTCCAATTGCTTGTGTTAACTCTCACTTTTCTTTTCTTTTCTTTTCTTTTCTCTATCTCTCTCTCCCTCTCCTTTTCTCTTCTTAATCCTTCCAAAAAGCCCACCAACTCCATGGAATCATTCTAATTAAGAATTTCCCACCTTTTTGTCATATCACTTTTTTTAATTCACAAGAGAATATTATTACATCACGACCACATCTTGTTTTTCTTTTTCAAGTGTTTGCATAATTGAGTTCCAACAAGTCTTTGTTTAAAAAATAAATAAACAAATAAAAATTAAGTAATAAAACTTTCTTTAAATATTACTCCCTACAAACCCTAACCCCAGATTGTAGTTCCCCTAATCTCGTACAGGAGACAAGGCGATCATTCCGGGTCGTTTTTTTACTTTCCTTTTTCTTGTTATTTGATGGAACTCCTTCTTGACTTTAATGGGGTTTGCAGGGAAACTGAGACAAAAGAAAAAAGGGGCTAAGTTTCAGAAGAAATTTAAGTCATACCCAACGAGTGTATTCTATTAAAGGGTAGGAATATTTATATCCTATTAAGTGATTTTAGGCTTGTGGATGTGGGACTTTGTTTTCTATGCACATATACACACACACACATATATATACACACACATAAGAAGTTGGTCTATATGGAAAGTGAGATTGTTCGCTTTGGCTTTCTACAAAGTACCAAATCTGTGTAAGAACGGTTTAATGGTAATAGGTTGGGGTTTGTCTTGTTCGAGGTCATGAGTTGGATAGGTCTGAGAGTGTACAGAAAGGTCTATGTGAAGTTTTGGGAGGCATTGACAGAGGTGCACATGGGCATCAGATGCCCCTTCTCTCTTCATTCAAAGGAAAGTCAATTATTTATATATAGAATTAAGGGAGCTAGGGAATATGGGATATTACATATTCTCAATTTATATATACGTGTGTCTATATATATATATATCTATATATATTGTTTTTGTGAGCTTGCTTACTATTCCTCCTATTAGGGAATTACGAAAAATATTCCAAATATTTGTTTAAACAATTAGGATTTTGAGGAATATTTTCCTGAGTCATTGAGTTATTATGGTTGTTTGGGATTGCAATTATTTATAGTTTTTAGACAGCTAAGGGTATAGTTGCATGGAAGGTAGTTCCTCACGAGCTCTGTTCACATTTGCATATACAAACACATGCATATACATAAAAGATATAAACACTCGATATTTATACATTCTATGGTTCAACTAGCTTGCTACTCAGCTAAAGTATATATAGTATATAGAATATGAAGTTTTTATACTCGATTCACGTGCTCATGATAGTACTTCCCTCAATTTATTTATTTATTTATCATTTATTTTTTCAGTTAATGAAAGAGATTATATAATTGGCATCAAGATGTGAAGACCCAAAACCCGCGTCGCTATGATTAAATTTAAAAAATTTAGGGTTCATCTGAAAAAAAAAAAAAAAAAAAAAGGTTTTCATGCAAAGTTTCAAATATCAATCCAGCTCAAGATGCCACTTGCAATGATGTGTCCATCTGCTAAACATAGACAAAATACATAAAAATATTTGTATTAGATTTTTATCATGCATCACTCATTCATTTCACAGTCTAGCATACTTTTACACAGATTATTGTTTTGTATTTGTTTTGTTTTGTTTTTTTTTTTAATAAACACTGATGAAAAAAATTAGTAGGTGCAACTAGACATCCCAACTAGCCGATACCATTATCTTTTTTGTTTCACTAAAAATATTAGAAATAAGAAAAGAGAATATTGAATACAAGAATGTCTGTTGTCTAGAAAATTAAAGCAATTAAAGACAAAATAAACAGAGATGAAGACCTAATTAGAATCCTACAAGTTAGCTTAGACTCTTTTCTTATAAGAAGCCTTTAAATACCTCTCGTTCAAAACCTTCTAGTCAAAACCCAATGAGAAAAATACTAACGGAGAAAAAGAGTATATATTTATCTTGAAGGTTGGCTAAATACAAATTTACAGATGGGCATCCCAACAAAAGAACCTTGAAAATACAAATACTTCAACAAAGGTTAAAATCCTTAGCCCTGAATTTATTTCAATACATAGACAGATATTTAAAAGAACAGACACAAGTTCATAGTCTCTGCCAGAAGTACTATCAAGAAAATCTAATCAACTACTGTAGAGGTTCTTGGCTGTCTAATTACTCTAATATTGTACGAGATCGGAATGCACACCACCTCAGAGGAGGCGGGGGCGAGCGGGTTTGAGCTATTGCTCATTAGGAATAACAACGAAATAAAATAAAAATTAATTTAATCAAATATTTCCAAGGAAAGGTACAAAGTTAGTAACGAATCTCAATCTATACACACACAGGTTCATCAAGATCCAAAAAGCGTCATACACATTAAATGTCAGTAATTGGAAAAGAAAGAATGAGGGGGAAACCTCGCTTGTTGCACCCCAAGTGGACGCCTCATAAAAGAGTCTGTGTACCAGTAGTTTACCTGTATAATTATCCTCGAGGAATGTATCAAATGGCCATAAAAAATTGAAAAATGCTAGGGATATTAACTCAAATATGAGTTTTTGAGTGCCACCTCAAGTGACGTATGAGTTATTATTATTTCATTGACATGGTTGTCATATCAAAAGTAGTAATTAGAGGTGGTATCCTAGTGTTAGCCTAAAAGAGTTTGTCGCATCATGTAAGGTCAAACCATATACATAATGAGTCAAGTGCTAGGCCAATTCTCCCCAAATGTCTTATTTGAATATATTAGTTATGGACTCATGATTAGTTTAGATAAAAATCCACTAGCATAACGAATTATTTGTCTTAAAAAACCAAACTACAAAAAAGTATATATATAATATATAATATATATATATATATATACACACACACACTCAGCACACCATAACAGCAAGACTTGTGACCATAAAAATTATATCAAACCAAAATAATAATCTTGTCATCAATTCATCAAAGCATGATGAGAGTAAATATTTTATAATCACTTGAACGATCAAACCATACATGTGTCAAATAAATTTACAATTCAAAGGGTTTGATGTTAGGATATGTGCCCATAAAAAAATGAGATGTATTATTTTATTGATTTAATTTGAGGAATTTTTTCAATATTATTTTTGCATGCATGTTTAGATGCTTCATAAATATCGAAAACCCTAAATTATTTAAATGTGACTTTAAGTACTATATATAAGTGTTATATATAGGAAGATTAAAGTAAAATAATATAAATTTATCCGTAATTAAAAATTAAAGTTGAGATCTTTAATTTAAAATTACTAGCGCTGTTCATTACATTCTAAATGAAATGATCTTATCCGGATTATTGATAATGAGATTATTGGAATGAAAGCGCTTTATATAATTTGATTATATAGAACTGGAACACAATTAATTATGAATCTCTAGTAATTTCCGTTGTCATATAGAGCATTCAAAATTAATCAATGATGATCATATATGAATCGATCTTAATTCTTAGTAATTAATATACTTCTATTTATTGTATCATATTTTTTGAGATGTTGAGTAATAATACAAATGAATAGTGTCAAATTCTTGGTATATTAGAAACATAATATAATAAATAGCTGGGAATATTAGTATATAAGATGAAATCCATTCCTTCGTTAAGAAGTCAGATGAACGGTTCCCATAAGTATTGATTCGGGACTTGAATAATAAGAGTGCTCAATTTATGATTAGATTATAAATATATTATTCACTAGAGAATCAATGGTACCTAAGGAGAAAAATATAATTAAAGAGGTAAACGGAAGATACCTAGCTTTAATTATGAACAATTTATGGATGATTGATTTATATGTAGTGACTATATCAATGGGTAATTCAAATCCTTTGAATATAATTAGTTTTATAATTTTAAGAGTGCAATTCCAAATTTTTAGTGGAATAATTTGGAATTAATAATTTTGATATTTTAATTAAAGTGTTAATTAATTGTCAAAATTATTAGAGCTTAAAATTATTAAGTCCATAGTTCATCTCAACGGCTCCATTGAATCATGTGAAAATTATTTAATATTAGGTTAATTTATTAATTTAGAATTGAGAATTCTATATTAATATTCATACAACAAATTAATTGGATTAATTTATATTTTAAATAATATGATTATTTAAAATAAATTTAAAATAGTTTTAAATTAAAGATTATACAGTGTGGTAAGGATCACACTGTAGTTGTGCACCACAGGGTGGTTCACATTATATCCACAAAGTGTATGTGGAATTTTGAATTTTGAATTTTGATACATGTGGAAAAGAAAAGATGGGTTGTTTTATTTTGAACAATTCAAAATTTAAAAAAAAAAAAAAAAAAAAAAGGTAACTGATTAGATAATGGGAGAGAGATTTTCACTCTCCCATATCTATCAAACACGCCCACTATATGGAGGTAGTGGGCATGTGTGTGTTTTTCCACAATGGGAGTAGTTAGTTAGTTAGTTAGTTAGTTAATTAATTAATTGAAAAAAGGAAAATGATATATTAATTCCTTTTTGACAGAGAAAAATATAAATGTACTTTTTTTCAAAGAGTTTCTTCTCCTCTTCTCCTTCACTTTGTCTCATAGTTGAGAACGCAAAGTGAATCAAAATTCAAGTGTGTGATCAAACCCAAATTCAGAAATGCCTACTCGTTTCCTTTTCATTGTGACCTGGAGAATGCTGAAAAAGAATCATTAGCGTTTCCAAAGAATTTGGAGTTCTCAAGAAGGTTCTTTTTAAGAATTTCGATCTAATTGGACAATGATCAATCTCTAAACTTTCTTCTTAATTTATTTGTTCAATTAAATTCTATATGTATCTATGAGATCGAGTATGAAATTCTGTTTACTCACTTTAAATTGAGTATCCGTTTCCTTCCTTTTCCTGCTAGGATTGGAAATCCTATATTTACGTGTGACCTGGAGAATGCTGAGAAAGAATCGTTAGCGTTTTCAAAGAATTTGGAGTTCTTAAGAAGGTTCTTTTTAAAAATTTCGATCTAATTGGACAATGATCAATCTCTAAATTTTCTTCTTAATTTATTTGTTCAATTAAATTCTATATGTATCTATGAGATCGAGTATGTAATTCTGTTTACTCACTTTAAATTGAGTATCCGTTTCCTTCCTTTTCCTGCTAGGATTGGAAATCCTGTATTTACGATTGAGTCTTTGGGTTTCCGAAATAGTGCAAAAAGAAGTGCTTCAAATCATTGCTATTTGACTCGGACCTGTTCTAAAAAAGTCGAGGCATTTTGAATTGTTTGTTGACACGGACAAAGTCAAGAAAAACCTCTGAAATTATTTCATAAAATTTTGAGAAAAATTTTTATATGCGCTATTTGATCTATATTATGCTTCTACTAATTTTTAAAAGCTGGTTTTCGAAATCAACATTTGAGTAGTCGATATCACTACTGGAATTGTTCAACTGTTCACGACCAAGATGACACTAGTTAGCAAAGACGACGTTTTTGCCTCAAGAAGGTCAAAACTTTAAATTACTTATGCAAGTGCAACCTCAATCTGGAAATTAAACAGGTGAGATACATCTCAAACTCTAATTCCCAAATAGCTTATTATACTTCTTTTCGGTGTTGCCATAACACTTTAAAAAGTGGAATAATCTCTCTGTTACCCGCACTTTGATCTCTTGAGCCAAAATATGGACCGATATTTCGCGGACTTAACCTTTCCACAAGGAACCCGAGCGGCCTTAGCTCTCTCACCTAAGCGGTAAGCAGCCAACTCACGCAAGCCCTCGGCTAGCACTCAAGCACACGAAGGAAGTGAGAAAGCTTTAAAGAAAATGAGAAACTTGTATTGCTCGTGAGAAATTTTACAAGTGAGCTCTCAACTAAGATTCTTGAATGAATGTTACAAATAAAAGGTAAACCCCCTATTTCTAGGCTTCCACCTCCTCAATGGATGGCCCGGATTAAGACACATGTTGTCTATCCAACGACCAGTACAAAACTTGACTAATAAGCCATTACAAAACAAGTAAACCAATCCTATGCGAGCGCTTCATTCCGATGCAGCCTCATCTTACAAGCTTACTTCACGTTGAAGTACTTAAGTATGCTTAACAAAGAAGTACAATAAAATAAATTATCCTAAGACAACTCTAGTGTTTTCAGGAACCCTAGGGTTCCTTGGCTGAATGCAACTTCAAAAACGCCCAAGGCAAAATGAGCCAGCCTCCATCGGTTGGCCGATGGGCGGAGCGTGACAGTTAGCTCCTCATAATCACATTATAATATTAGATAGGCACTTTCATCAATTGAACAACAAGGGATGGATCAGCAGTACACTTTCTCGATATGGAAATTGTAAAGGGTAAAAAGAAATATAAGTGCCACTTCGAAAACAAATAACAACCATAACAGACATATAAGAATGTTGAGCTACTCCAATTGGTTCACCTTTTAAGATGGAAACCCAATCCCTTAGCACTCATTGATTCTTTTCTTCACCCTAATCTTCACATGGTATCAGAAGTTCAAACGATTGATTCGATTCATCCAGTACAAAATTGGTGACTCCAAAGAGAGCACCATCTTGTGGGGATATGTAAAGGGTAAAAAGAAACCCAAGTCCCACATTGAAAACATATAATAACAATAACATACATATAAGGATATTTGGTCACTTCACTTAACAGGTTAACCTTTTAAGATGAAAGCCCAATTCCTTAGCAGTCTCAAATTTCTTTTTGAAATAATTACACAAAAGATCCATTTTTAGGGTCCCGTTTTAAAATATGTCCATTTTAAAACTATATTACATATATATGTCTTTTTTTATGAAATATTTATTTATAGTACTTACTTTGTCCTTTTATTAGTTGACTTCATTTCGTTTTCATACAGATTCTCATATTTTTCTCCTTTTTTTTTGTTTTTTTTTTTGTTTTTTGACTTTAGTGATGGATTGTCTTTGCTCACAAATGACAATTACCTTTAATAAACCCAAATTACCCTTTTTCTCACTTTGGAAAAATCCCATTTATATTCTTTTTAAGTGGTATTCATTTCTTCATCCTTCATGTTTTGTATTTGGTATTTCGGGTATGTTTAAAACAATCCTTTCTTTATGTTTACCATTTTATATATCGTTTGTAACTTTATTTTAAGAACAAATTCTTTACTATAATGATTGTTTTATACAGAACATACAACTTATATCTACTGTGAAATTTGATGATGGTGTTATTTTGTTTTATCATTGTTCTATCTTTATTTTAATGACCAATTCCTTATTATAATGATTTCTTGTTAGAATGTTTTAGGTTTTTTATAAACATATTTCTTAAGTATGCTTTTCATTTCTTAAAAACTTATTTTTTTAGTATGATTTAAGTTCGTTATGATAATTATAATGTTATTATAATAATTTTTTCTATTTTTTATTGGTCTTGTTTAATGGTTAGTTTCTAAGGTTTAAATGTGGTTTGAAATTGCTTACTTCTTTATGATGATATCTATATCATTATCATGTTTTTCTAAATGTAGTATTTTTTTTCTTGATGATAATTATTCTAGCATTATGACGTTTCTTTTTGGTTTTAAAGTATTTTCTATTTCTCTACAATTTTAATCTTCTTATATATCCGTTGGGAACTTTATCATAATGATCAATTATTTATCATAAACATTAATTTTTGTTTACTATATCATATAACTTATATCTGACATGGTTATTTTTTTTTAATACTAAATCAAGCATAATAATATTTTTTTTCCTTTTATAAAGATTTGCTTAGTCAAACATTTTTTTTAGAGATTTTTATTTTCTTTTATATATATAATTCTTTATTTGTTAATTTTCAAGTTTTAATTAAAGAGTAATGTGGTCTTTATCTGTAACGATCCGCCTAGTACAGGCCGTTACCTTACACATACATATGTACTTATTTAATTAACTTACTTAGCGTACTTACTTATTTACTCGATGAAAAGTAGCGGAAAATTTTTTTTATACTAGCTTATATACGTCTAAACGTAATAAGCGTACCGTAAGGAAAATATTTAACATAAGAAAATGCATAGTGACAAAACGTGTAGCAGTATCGTATTCCCACAATTTCACAGTGTGCCTCACCTCACCCTTCCATCTTGCATCACCCATTGCTGTCAGGTGGCTTACCTACAGCAGAGACGTCAAACTATGAGCTAACGCTCAGTAAGCACAACTATCTATACCGCGACAACACATACTTAACCTAGCATACATTTTCTAACTTAACTTAACATAGCATCACATAACATCTCGTATCCTCATACATCATAACATATCTCACACTTGCATACATACCACATCATGACATAACATAGCATATGCATGGTCCAATTATGCTTGTTTTAACTTTCTTCATTCTTACTTACTTACTTATCTTGCTTAGGGCTCTTACATAAGTGTTTGTACCCAGCGCGCGACTATGGAGTGGTTGGGGCGGCCAGCCCAGTCCAACTCAAACCATAGTCCAACCCCACCTCGGACGGGTGGTACGACACTGGCAAGCTTGCTTGTCATCTTTCTTTCTTATTCTTAAATCTCATCTTATTTTTAATGAACATGCATCGTGATGTCACTCTTTACATAATTCATAACATACTTTGCCTCTTACCTTTCATGCTCAGCTTGCACATCTTTTTTCATACATAGCATATCAGCATATCATATCACATAGCACATTACATATAACCACCTAACATGGCATTCAGACTAACATACACAAAACATACAACAAGCATATCATAGCAACAATCAACATATATTCCTAGCATGCATCTAACATACTTTGGTAAGTATCAACTAAGGCCTATACTGCAGGCGGAGTTGTACTTACCTCTGTTGCTATGTCCAACTGGGCGCTGTCCTTCCTCGGAGCACAGCTGCAAGCCTTCTCCTGCTTGAGTAAGGACATAGGTGAGATTCTGTTTCTTGTTGTAGAATGTTGGTGCCCTAACCAACATGCCTACTAAAACCTAGTTGTATGTCCCCGACTTGAGGTCTGAGTTGGTCCAGTTAGCCCTCTTACTGTTTGGGAATAATTCTAACTTTGATTATCCCCTTAAGAGGCTACGTTGGATAACCTCTTGGGCTAGGTCCTTGATCTGCTGTTGGGTTTTCTTTAAAACCTTGGGCCTTACTCTTTTATTATGGCTTATTAGGTTAATTTCCTTAACCATCTTTTCTTGGCCCATTCTTAGACTATTGGTATTCCTTAGGGTTACGTTGGATAACCCTTAAGGTTACCCTTAACCAATTGTTGGGTCAACCAAAGCTAACATTTGGTCAACTACTGGTCAACCCTTGGTCAATTCTGGGCTTTTGGGACTAAACCCGGTAACTTGGGTACTATTCCCGGTTACGGCCCGTAATCAGCTTGATTACCAATTTTACCTTAAAAATCCATTTTCTTATCTCAAATTTCCATTTCCTTACCTTTTTGCACTTTTGAAAGATTTAACTTGAAAATCCTTTAAAATTTTAAATAAAATTTCCGATCTTTGAAACAAATCTTTATAAAGGTCGCTTAGGGTCGAAAACTGCCTTTGGAACACCAATAGTCTTCATAGTTAAAACAACGGTTTTAAAATATTTTACAGTTTTTCGAAACCATTTGTAAAAACTAAGGTGCAGGAATTTTTGGTTCCCTGCGCACCTTTCATAAAACAGTCTCAGTTTAAAAATCCGTTCATAATCTGAAACACTTGTCTTCATGAAAGTTGTAGCTCTCAAAAAATGATAAAACTTTTGTGTTTTGTGAAAAATTCAGTTCCGCTTATTTTTGTGTCAGTTTTTATTTGAAACTGGTTGATCCTAAAAACTGGGTCTAGGCAGATTAGCCACGGGTTTTCGTAAAAACGGAGGCTATTGGAGCCTCATTTTGGGATTCTGTCCATATTGCCCCCTAGGAAAAATCATTCCGAGAAACTTTCGTGTTTCGAGTTTTACCCAGTTCGGCCTCTAAAGGCCTTAAATTTTCACTTTCCTGAAACTGGCCAGGTTCGAATCCGAACTGGCAGTTTTGGTGTTTACGTCCGGTTTACATCCTATTTCGTGAATCTATCTCGACCGACCACTTCGGGAGCCTACATACCAAACACACAGCGTTTCTAACGTCCCATACGAGCCCATAAACCGTCTAATTGGATCCATGCAAACCAAATCCAAAAGCCCTAAACCTAGGTTTGCATTTGGTTCTAACATTTGCATACATCTCATACAAGCACCAAATTTTGCTCCCTAAGCTAGCATGCTTCAAGCACTACCTATGGGCAGATTTTCGGACCACACTAGGGGACATACAACCCTAACCATCAAGCATGAAAATCAATCAACAATCAAGCACAAACCAAGAAAGAATCAAGCCATACACACCCTAGATCTACCAATCAAGCACACACCACATACTAGGGCATAAAAACCATAAATGGACTTATGTCCTTACAACCAAATTGAACCACAAATTAATCTCAAATTTGAACTCAAATAAGAGAGTTAGGGTTCTAGGATTTTACCCTAGCTTTGGTCACACAATTTCTTCCTCCCCCTAGATCTTCTTGCCCACAGCTCCTAGGCTCCAAATGGGTGCCAAAAATCTTGTTGGCCTCTTGATTGGTTCTCCTCAACTCCGGCCACACCCTAGATCACTTGACCCCAAATTTGCCTCTCCTTTCTCCTCCCCTAACCTTCAGCCACAACAACCAATGGGTCTCCAAAAGATCCCAAAATTTTTCTTGGCTTTCCCTAGCTCAAAAACCGAACACCCTAAGCAAAAGCCCTAAGAAAATTTTTGATTTACTCTTCTCTTTCACTCACACTTGGCTGCTGATTTTTCAAGAGGAAAAATGGCAAGAACCTCCCCAAGTTTTCCAATTAAAATGAACAAAACCCATGGGTATTTATAGAGGTAGTGGAAACTTTGAGAAATCATGCAAAAACCCCAAAACTTTTGATATTTCTTGATGGACCAATGAGGTGGCCGGCCATTGTGTGGTCTAGAAGCCTCTAAAATTTTTTTTTCTAAGCTTAATTAAGCTTAATGACATCATTAATCAAAAGTTAGATGAGGTCATCTCCCTTACCTCACACAAGGGCCTTGTTTGGCAAGCTTTCTTCAAGAATTGTCCAATTTTTATGTCACACAGATATTTCTAATACTGTGCTTCACTAATACACAGTATTTTTATACTGTACTGAAGTACAAAAATTTATCTGTGTAAAATTGGACAGTATAATTTTTTTCTTATTTTTCCGAATCCTTTTTGCCCTTAATCTTAACTTGGTGTCCTTGATTTTCTAGAGACATTTTAAGGCCTATTCTTGCTATCTAGCTCACAAAAATTATTCTTCGCAGTATACTTCTCATACTGCATTTCAACATATTGTAAAATCAACCTTTGACTTTTCTTGGTCAAACTTTGACTTTTTTCGGTCGAAGTTGACTTTTTAAGGCCTATTCTTGCTATCTAGCTCACAAAAATTATTCTTCGCAGTATACTTCTCATACTGCATTTCAACATATCATAAAGTCAACCTTTGACTTTTCTTGGTCAAACTTTGACTTTTTCGGTCAAAGTTGACTTTCATAAAATCATGTACTTTTCCGTCCCTTTCGACTCGAAAGGTCCGTTTCTGAGCTTAACAATCAATTTTGAGTCTTTTCGACCTATTAAAACTCACAAAATCTTATAAAAGCCCTAAATTGAGCTTTTCACGAACACCTTCATAATGTGAAAATAATTCTTTAAAAGGAAAAATAAGGACATTGAAAATTCAGTTATTACATTATAAGTATCAATTTAGACATTCATATAAATAAAAGAAAAAATAGGCAATTTTAAAATCAACACCTCCAATTTAGACATCTTTATAAATAACCCTTTCTTTTTTTTTTTTCCCTACTCTTCACAGAGATATGGAATACATTGTCAACAAGACCCAACTACAGTGGCAATTCCAAGTGGCAGGCAAAGACATGTAACACAACGCCTAGAGGTGACTTTCAGAAACAACCATTCACCAACCTCAAACTTTAGTTGACCTCATTTTGAGTCTGCGTAACTCTTTTGATGACTCTCAATAACATGAAGACCTTCTTGAATACCCTTTACCTTCTCTATAATATCTCATACTTGTTGGAAAAATCGTGGGAGTGCTACATAGCGCGGAATTAAAAATTTTTATAATGAATGTCTTATTTCAGGATTGTTGGGATCGGGTGCTTTTAAATCATTTATACGTTTGATCTATTTAACCATATTGTATTATAAGATTCTACAAAATTAAGTTACTGTGATTCAGTTTTCTTTATATCAGTTTATATTTGTTGATTTAATATAATCGCAAGTAATAAATTATAAGGTTTCAATACTAAATAGATGCTATAATCATATGTGGACGAAGTGTTCACAAACATACAAAACATGGATAAGGCTTACTATAAAATATTAGAATCGGGTGCTTGTAAAACAACTGGGTTTTGACATTTTGATGTTATTACATAAAAAGTAGTTTTGACATTTTATTCAATAATTACATGTTATTTATTTTCATATACTATGCTAGGGTAAGATATTTTATGATCCATTGATGTTTGGTAATATTCTCGATTATATATGTTTGGACGATGTAAAAGCAGATATAATATTGAGAATTAAAAGTATAAATATTTGTTCATTAACCGATAAAATAAAACTGTGCACTTTATTATATTAAAATTGTGAACTTGTTTACTTCAAATTTGAGGAATGACTTATCTGCGAAGAGACATCATGTTTTGGAAATACATTAAATAGGACCACAATGAAATATGTATTTTTATTTTTTATATTTGGTCAAATCCCGTTCTCATAAAAGAACTTGCATTCCATCAATAGATGATTAATTTACTAGTAGATCCTAATCCTGAGTGGTTGAAAGACTTACATCATTTATAATACGTTTCTCGAGAAATCAATGAGTGCATACATTTGGCACACCAATACCTCGGTGTTTTAGACATGTGCTATTTTGGGTCGTAGGGAACTTCAAGTATAGATATAAAATTGGAGATAACTGGCCTACTTTATTGAAATTCAAAGTATTGGCCTACCAAATGTAATATACCAGAATACTTATTAGCAACCGGAGTTGGATACACGCGACTATTTGTGTTCGAAACTAAAAAAAAAAAAAAAAAAAAAAAAAAAAAAAAAAAAAAGGTATATTGCCAGAAGTAATCTACCATAATAATAGGAGCCAAAGACCAACACTGGTGACAAGAGACTGTCGATGTCTCGTGTTGATTCCAAACACTCAAGTAGATTACCCGTGGTAATCTACCATATTACCCTTTTGACTGGCTGAGGTAATTTCAACTGACATAGTATGTTAATCTTTGAATTATCTTATTAGAGGTCTAAAACTTGAAGCTATGATAGATGTGATAAGAAACGCAAGATTTGCTTTTTAAGAGGCATTCTTATAAATGATCTAATATGTACTGCCCTTGAACGGCATTGAGAAAAATATGAGTAAAAGAAAATTCAAGCCTTGAAATACTTACCTTTTAAGAGAGAAAAAGGGGATGTTGTTGGGAATGCCTATTTTAGTTGTATTTCATTTATTTTGAATTAATTAATAATATATTTGAGGTTCATTACATCTTTGTTATACTGTCCTAATCTAGTTTAACATAGATTTACATGTTAAAGTAAATGTATGTAAATATGGCTCATTGACTACTTGGTATTTAAATTGATGTATGTAAATATGGCTCATTGACTACTTGGTATTTAAATTGTTAGAATGTTGCATGCAATGGATTTTTGTATGTGAGAAGACAACATTATAAAGTAAGTAGTCTAAATTTATAGTCCGTAATCTATGGGGTTAGAGTGAGCATCTAACTCATATGAAGATTATTATGTTGTCTAAAGCCAGTTTGGCAGATGGTTTGTCTTGACCATCTGAAGCGAGTCGACTCCCAAATAGAGGCATAGATATATTACGTAGTAATGGTGATATATTGGACTGGACTAAAACGTAATTAATTTATAAGTCCGCCTAATTAGATTAATTTACTTTTGAAGTTCATTATGTAAATACCTTAATCCTGAGTAAGCAAGTGACGTCGTGTTTATGACTTGTATACTTTGATATTCAAAATGCTCTCAGAGTAGTGAGCTTTCAGATTGGTTTGTTAGGTACATGACTCATATTCAACGTGAGCTTTGCTTATAGATATGAAATTATAACTCTTATAAAGAGTAAAGGTTATTCTCTTAACGATATTAATATAAGTTGTAAAAATGGGCGAGGCCTCAGGTCGTTTGTTGGGTAAATGACCAATTATTCACATAAAATGAATAATTATTTTTCTATTGGATGTATAATAGATCTTTAAAAGAGGATGATTAAAAGGTTGAATGTACTTTAACTTTAAGTTGATCATGGATATCATATGAAAGAGTTGCATATGTGACAAGGTCATTGGACTGTGGCCACACACTGGCTTATGTAATACGACATATAACTGAGAGTGCAGTTTCAGGTTTATAGTGATGTGATTCTGAAACTAATAATTGTGTAATTAATTTATTTGGTAGAGAATAATTAATTACATAGATTATTGGAGTCCATATTATATATATGTCCAATTGGTCCCTTTACTACCTTAATATAATTCCTTAACGAATGGTAGTATATTAAGATATTCATTATCGCTTTAATTCTTGGACTTAGTGAAGAGAACAATCTAGAACACCTCCTACTAGGTGTAGGCGTTTTTTCTACTAAGGATAGAATGAGAATTTTATTTCATTTAATTAACTGGATAAGTATTTAGTTTGGATAAATGTATATTTGAATATAAGATCAGAAATTTGAATTAATTAATTTATCTTTTGTGATAAATGTGAGATTAATTTAAATTAAGAGATATGGATAAATTAATTATTTGGCTAATTAATTTAAATATCTAGATAATCTTATTTATATATATGGTAATTATTCTATTTGGATTTGAAATTGAAACAAAATCTTATCCTAATCTACCTTGTGTAGGGCTCTTTTTTTTTTTTTTTGGTAAAGATAAGGGAAAGAAAAGATTTTCTCCTTATTGATTTATTTGAATAATTATTACATAATTATTTAATTCAAATAAAGTTGCCGTGATTTTATTTTGAATTTAAATTAGAGTTATGAAACATTATCTATGGAGATAAAATCATAAGATAATTGTAGATAAAAATTTGAATCTAATTTTGAATCTCTTAGACCTATTGTGGGCTATTTTTCTATCTCTTGGGCAATAGAAAAAACGCAGATTAGGGAAGGAGGAGAGAGAAAAATCTTTTTCAAGTGTCCTGATCGAATTTAAATTCAAATTCCACCCACTCGATCACTATAAATAGAAACCTACGGGCTCCTATTTTATTTAGATCACAAACTCTAAAGTCAGCAAGCTTATTATTATTCTCCCATTATAGTAATAATAAGTTGCAAGAGTTCTGGGTGGTTGGTTCTAGATGGTTGGAAGGAGAAAGCCAAGTATGAATACCAATCGAGAGATTGAGTTCCTACACACTCTACCGTCCGGGAAATACAGAATAGTAAAGAAGGCTAGTTGATTAAAGCTCTTTTTTATCACATTCTCCGACATTCCTATTGTCTTCTCTCAAAATATGTAAATTATAAAATAATTTATTGTATAGCAGCATGAGTTAGTACGATCTTAAGAAATTTTTTTTAAAATTCCACTGCGTAAATTACCCTCTTTTCCTATAGATGTTCCACAAAGTTCACATAGAATATAACTTGTGATGTTTGTCACTTTGACCAGTTCTTGACCTTTGGTGAAAAGTCCACCTTGCCCCGTATATGATATTTTCTTGGTTTCCCTTGGCATCCCCTTTAAGTTCCCTTCCCCCATCCATGCCTGCCTAGCAACGTCGGGCTCTAAATTTGACGCTCCCAATCTCAATAACAAGCTCGGCAACCACGAGGCTCATCTACATCGATTTAAAATTGGAGAAGGTAAAGACATCGATCTAACTCAAGCGTTGGATTGGGAATCACGGCGGCTCTTCTAGGGGGAGTTGAGCTCTTTGGCATGGGATTCTCTAGTTGGTTCACAACTTGTAGATAATCCTCTTGGAGGAGGAGATCAATGCGCTTCGATGAGATTTGCTCGCACGTCTGCTCACTCTACGGTGGATGGGCTATCCTCATGCAGTAAGGAGTAACGAAGTGTCGAGGCTCCGTGGACAAATATCTTGATAATTTTCTTTGGACGCGATT
Organism: Ficus microcarpa; assembly: GCA_025413485.1. Lineage (NCBI taxonomy): Eukaryota > Viridiplantae > Streptophyta > Magnoliopsida > Rosales > Moraceae > Ficus > Ficus microcarpa. The sequence goes on from CM046386.1 coordinate 3,218,429, forward strand.
ATTGAGGTGCTTGGAGGAGATCTGAATTTTTTTATACATAATTTTTGTGTGTGATTAACTGATACTTGTTATATTATTGTTGACTCTGACTATCATGGTTTATCTGTTGTTTTGGTCAAATTATTTATGAGATTTTTTTTTTTTTTTTTTTTTTTTTTTTTTTTTTTTTTTTGCGCCAATTGATCTTTGAGCTTGCATTTGTATTTGTAACATTTTATTATTATTATTTTATTATTATTTTAAATTTTTATTTTCATTATTTTAAATTTTAAATTTTATTTTTTATTTTTTATTTTTTATTTTTTATTTTTGTCATCCGGTGTTTATTTTTTTCCTTTGATTCTGGGAGTTAGTCTACTGGAATAGGGTTGCTAATCTGGTAGATTATACACCCGCGACCCATGCCAACCAATGGTACCAGAGATGACTGGTGATATGTGTTGCTTTTAGGAATTAATCTGGAAGATTATTGATGATTGCAGATCTCTCATTCGTATTGCAGACAAATGGTGATTTGTGTTGAAAATATGACAGAACTAGTAGATTACCGATGTTGATATATGTAGTAAATTATACCGGTAACCAGCACCAGCGCAACGGTTACCTGTGATGGTTGGTGATCATGTTTGATCCAGCAACATCATGTGGATTGCTCATGATAATTTAGTAGATTACTTCGGCGCGGACTGCAACAAGTCACTGATGACGGCCGATGGCTACTATTCATTATGATTCCATTTAGTAGCCTAACGTTAATAATCTAGTAGATTACTCACAGACAACTGAGAGGACAGTTTCGGTAAAATACATTTTTGTTCACCCTTTTGATCGGTCCTCTAGAGTGGTGAAATCTAACCTCCCTTATTGCAATAGCAACAATCTTTACATGCCTGCCTTTTGTGGAATACCAAATGTTTCTGGGTCTTTCAGTGTGAAACAAGGCCCAATACATTTATTCGTCATTGCATCTGTTGGATGATTTGAAATTTTAATTTTTTAGCTACGAAAAGATGATTTTACTTTTATTTTTGAACTTCCAAAGAATTGGAAAGTGAATTGAAAAAAATTAAAAAATTAAAAAATTAAAAAAAGGGGGGTTTTGTCTTTTTATTCTGTCATCTAGAAGTGGTCCGTTCGAATACACTTTTTTTTTTTTTTTTTTTTTTTGAGTCCATTCGAATGTGCTTACTAACCCTCTAATTGAGAGCATACACTCTACAAGCAATTCTTTTTCAGTTTTTGTAATTCCAATTTCCCCAAATTAAAAATATTTATTAGTTTCAAAAAAAATTTACAAATTGGCCAAAAAAACAAAACAAAAGTTTCAAGATCATGCTCTTGTCACTGATTTTATTGTGATTATTCCCAATTTCAAGATCATGCTCTTGTCTTGGAAATTAAGAACTAATGAATAGAGATAGTTGGCTGGAAATTGGGAATAATCACAATAAAATCAGTTTAATATACTACTGATCGTTAAACAATATATATTGACCCTTCTATCCAATAATTGGTTGGAAATTAGAAAAATCACACTAAAAGGTAAAGACTGACGAGCTGTAACTCAAAGCGACTTGTAGGAGGATAATACATTGACCTGTTCTAATTGTGTGCCAGCTGCAAGTAACGTAGATAGAATATATATATATATATATATATATATATATATTTGCTTCAATTTCAGAAAGAACGGTCGGCAGAATAAGAACATGCATGGTTTATGTTGACAGTGAAAATTCATCAAGTTGGAATTATTCTCACCACGTTCCACTTATGATAAATTGATAAAAACAAATTTGTCAAAAAATAAAAAATAGAAGAGATTTTATAGAGGTTTGTCGTAATCTCTTTGCTTATATCCTCTCTTGGTGCTGGGATTTCACTATTTTCAGAGAGATTACAAAGGAGGGCTCTAGACTATTGTGTGTGGAAAAAGCACCGGAGGGTTCCAATAGGGAGAATAACCTTTATTTATAGGTCCCTTTGGATTAATACAATAAATTAAATAAATAAATAAATAAAATCTAGTGAATATCTCTAAATTTGCAATCTGTGTTGCCTCTAAGATCTTCAGGGAGAACAATCCGGAGTTTGTTGAACTTGAATTTCAAATATTGAAAATTCTCTAGTTCAAAACCCATAACTCTCAGGAATCTACTGAGCTTTCACTTTGCCTCTCTGTGATGCCTCCGGCGTAGAGCGTTGAGAAGATCTAATCCACTCCTCTCCTACTTGGGCTAAACTCAACTTCTCCCTTTGGGAATAGCCTCTCATGCTAAGTGTTAGAAGAAAGCTTACTTCATTATGGAAAGCCAAACCCTTGTAGGGAGAGGACAACTTTGTTGCTTTTTGCTTTTTTTTTTTCCCCCCTTTAAAGCTAGCCCCTATAAGGAGAGAATAACTTTGTTGCCTTTTTTTTTTTTTTTTTTTTTTTTTTTTTTAATTTCTTAAAGCTAGCCTATGTGGAGAGAGGACAATTTTGTTGCCTCTTTTTTTTTTTCCCTGTGGAGAGAGGACAGCTTTATTATTTCTATATATTTTTTTTAATGGAAACCCCTGTAGGGAGAGGACAACTTCTTCTTTTTTTTTTTTTTTTTTTTTTTTTAGCCTTGTTGAACAGTCGCATTGATTTATCTCCATATTGAGGAGAGACTAGGTGACGTTTTCTTTGAAAACTCATAAATTTTTTGGCCTCTCCTGTGAGAGGAGAGTAGTATTCCATTTGCTCAGTAAGCAAAATTTTGGAATTTTTCAAGTTTTTTAGTCTCGTCATTGGTAAAAAAGTTTGAGTTGAAAAGTTGAAGTTGAGTTGAGTGTTTGGTGTGAGGTTGTTTTAAAAAAAAAGGGCCCTGTTTGGATGTTCAGAATCTGAGCTGAATGAATGAATTCATTTATTTAACTAATTCATCTGTGGTTTTTAACACGGAGAATTAAAAAATGTTAATACGCTTAATTAATAACATCTGATCAACTTTGATCTAAAATTTACACTTTCTCAACAAAAAATCACGCAGCCATAAATAGAACAACATAAGGAGTTATTCTGCTTCATACAAAAAATTGATAAAAAACCCATTCATAGTTAATGGTACAATATTTTCCCCAACAGAAATACTCACTAAACTAACAAAGACATTGATTAATACCATGGAGATGATTGATATCTTTCCCACATATGATCGGCTACCATATCTCTTATCTGATTCATTCTACGTGTACTCGAGGTAGGTTGTTGTGTTCCAATACTTGGGCCTGTACCATCGATATCCTCCTGAAGCACGTAGTCATCGTTGATATCGACATTTTCCCCTACAGGCACACTATCTGCCTCATAATCAGCAAACACTTGGTCCCCAACCTGCACCGTCCTAATAAAATTATGTAGAACTGCACAGGCAACGGGGATCATTTTTTGTTTGTCCATTGGATAGCTGTTCATGTTTCTAAGTATTTTGAACCTCTTATTCCATACACCAAATGTTCGCTCAACACAATTCCGCAGCGAAGCGTGCGTGTAGTTGAATACTTCCCTCCTGTTGCGTAGACCGACTCAACGTCTTCGATACTCTGGTAAATGATACGTCTCCCGTCGGTATGGGCTGAGGAAACAATCCTTATTCGCATACCCAGAATCTGCTAAGTAGTATTTTCGTACACAATAAAAACAAAATTATTTTGTTAGGTAATCACCAAATTATTTTTTTCCTAACAATTACGAAGATAACTACGTAATATTCGAGGAATATACGTACCTGGTGGAGGCATTGGAAATCCATGGTATGCTATTGCATCGGCCAACATTCTGGCATCATGACAACATCCCTCGTACCCAGCTAACATATATGTGAATCACATGTCAAAAGAGACTGCCGCTAATATGTTCTGCGAATGAAACTCTTTGCGATTAAACCAAGCGTCTGAATTTTCACGGGGTGGGACACATGGGATGTGTCTGCCATCTATGGCACCAATACAATCCTGCATAAGATGATGTACAGTTCCATGTGATAAACATCATTAACACTACATTATCTGCTAATAAAAAGCATCGAATTGGTATATCGAGACTAACGATAAAAAAAAACGTACATCAAACCAAGGTCTGTATTTGTTCGGATGCTCTAGAATCAACTGCTGTACGGTTGTGTAGTCCGGTGGCCGTATGAATTCGTCCTTCAACGAACAAATAACCTGCAGGACGTTATCGAACCAACAGGAAGTTGTCTCGTACGAATGCTGGAACAAATACGATGTTTGTCGAACAGTTGCTCCTTGTGCGCATATGGATAAAAAAATGAATAGTTGCTCGTTTACATTCATGTTACATGTTGGCGTCAATAATCCCCGAGTCGCTAACATGTTACTTAGTACTCTAAGTGTTCACGCCTGCATACTGGTCACTGTCTGACAAATCCCGTCGTGTCCATTTAGTATCTCGTCGATGCGCCTGCTACCAGTGAGCATTGAATCATGCATGGGTTGTGGAGGCCTTTGCCTGTTACGCCTGGTGCTTGTCGTCGCAAGCACGGCCTGTATAATATAATAATCATCGGGGTTACAATCATTGGGGTTACAAGCGTTTTCTGAGTAGTCGGAATCTTCGCTGTGGTTTGAAGCGGAA
>CM046386.1:3223149-3228149 GCA_025413485.1 Ficus microcarpa
AAAAATAGCAAATGTCGTCCAAAGTCCCTGAAAATTTGCAGAATCCATACTCACATTATTCTTAGCTTGCCTGCAAAAAATCAGCTCAGAATTCAAAGCGTAGCTATGTGAACTTGGGTGATACCTCCTCGGGAACCTGAAACGACTTTCACTGTATCTTTTTATTTTTCCACTAAACTGCCCATGTTATTGTTCCTAAATTCAATTTAGGATTTTTAGGACCAAACGCCACCGGCGGAACGAAATTCCAGGTTCGAAATTATTTTTTATGATTTTCAGAAGTGCTCGAATATGGAAAATAAAAAGAAATAGCAAACGTCGTCCAAAGTCCCTGAAAATTTGTAGAATCCATACTCACATTATTCTTAGCTCGCCTGCAAAAAATCAGCTCAAAATTCAAAGCGTAGCTATGTGAACTGGGGTGATACCTCCTCGGAAAATTGATGTCTCCTAGTGCCCAGCCAAGAAAAGCTTAGAAATCTATATATGAGGGTGGACAGTCGGCACCGGGATCGGCCGGGCCGCGGAGGCCTTCGGTTGCCTCGACGGCTCAGCGGAGGCCATCGGTTGCCACGGCGGCTCAAGCGGGGTGGCTAAGCACAACCTGCGTGCGTGCGTGCGTGCGTGCGTGCGTGCGGCGTGCGTGCGGGCGAGGGCGATGGGCGATTGGGCGTTGGGCGTTTAGGGCGCACGGCGCACTTGGCGCACTTAGCGCACGTCGCACGTACGCACGTACGGCTCGACCACAGGGCCCGCGACTGACCAGCGGCTCGACCACAGGGCCCCGTGACTGGCCAGCGGCTCGACCACAGGGCCCAGCGGCTCGACCAGGGCCACGCGACTGACCAGCGGCTCGACCAGGGCCCGCGACTGCCAGCGGCTCGACCACAGGGCCACGCGACTGACCAGCGGCTCGACCACAGGGCCCGTGACTGCCAGCGGCTCGACCACAGGGCCACGCGGCCAGCGGCTCGACCACAGGGCCAGCGGCTCGACCACAGGGCCACGGACTGACCAGCGGCTCGACCACAGGGCCCCGTGACTGCCAGCGGCTCGACCACAGGGCCAGCGGCTCGACCAGGGCCACGGACTGACCAGCGGCTCGACCACAGGGCCCCGTGACTGGCCAGCGGCTCGACCACAGGGCCCAGCGGCTCGACCACAGGGCCACGCGACTGACCAGCGGCTCGACCACAGGGCCCGGACTGGCCAGCGGCTCGACCACAGGGCCCAGCGGCTCGACCAGAGGGCCACGGACTGACCAGCGGCTCGACCACAGGGCCCCGTGACTGGCCAGCGGCTCGACCAGGGCCCAGCGGCTCGACCACAGGGCCACGCGACTGGGCAGCGGCTCGACCACAGGGCCAGCGGCTCGACCAGGGCCACATGACTGGGCAGCGGCTCGACCAGGGGCTGACCAGAGGGCCACATGACTGCCAGTGGCTCGGCCAGGGCAGTCATGGGCGTGGCCGAGGCCTTGGCTGCTGGCCAAGGCCACAAGCGCATGCATGCGCACAGGCAGAGGCTCCCACGCCACATGGCGTGCTGGTCCAGTCAGTGGCTCCCTCGCCGCCCGCGGTGTTGCGAAATGACTTTTTTCCCAAATCGTTTATTTTTCCACTAAACTGCCCATGTTATTGTCCTAAATTCAATTTAGGATTTTTAGGACCAAACCCACCGCGGAAGAAATTCCGAGTTAGAATTATTTTTTATGATTTTCGGAAGTTCACATGGAAAATAAAAAAAAATAGCAAACGTTCCAAAGTCTGAAAATTTGCAGAATCCATATCACATTATTCTTAGCTTGCTGCAAAAATCAGCTCAGAATTCAAAGCGTAGCTATGTGAACTTGGGTGATACCTCTCGGAACCTGAAACGACTTTCACTGTATCTTTTATTTTCCACTAAACTTGCCATGTTATTGTTCTAAATTCAATTTAGATTTTAGGACAAACGCCACCGGCGGAACGAAATTCCGAGTTAGAGATTATTTTTATGATTTTCGGAAGTGCTCGACAATGGAAAAAAAAAAAAAAAATAGCAAACGTCGTCCAAAGTCCCTGAAAATTTGCAGAATCCATACTCACATTATTCTTAGCTTGCCTGCAAAAAATCAGCTCAGAATTCAAAGCGTAGCTATGTGAACTTGGGTGATACCTCCTCGGGAACCTGAAACGACTTTCACTGTATCTTTTTATTTTTCCACTAAACGTGCCCATGTTATTGTTCCTAAATTCAATTTAGGATTTTTAGGACCAAACGCCACCGGCGGAACGAAATTCCGGTTCGAAATTATTTTTTATGATTTTCAGAAGTGCTCGAATATGGAAAATAAAAAGAAATAGCAAACGTCGTCCAAAGTCCCTGAAAATTTGCAGAATCCATACTCACATTATTCTTAGCTCGCCTGCAAAAAATCAGCTCAAAATTCAAAGCGTAGCTATGTGAACTGGGGTGATACCTCCTCGGAAAATTGATGTCTCCTAGTGCCCAGCCAAGAAAAGCTTAGAAATCTATATATGAGGGTGGTACATGTCGGCACCGGGATCGGCCGGGCCGCGGAGGCCTTCGGTTGCCTCGACGGCTCAAGCGGAGGCCATCGGTTGCCACGGCGGCTCAAGCGGGGTGGCTAAGCACAACCTGCGTGCGTGCGTGCGTGCGTGCGTGCGTGCGTGCGTGCGGGGCGAGGGCGATGGGCGATTGGGCGTTTGGGCGTTTAGGGCGCACGGCGCACTTGGCGCACTTAGCGCACGTCGCACGTACGCACGTACGGCTCGACCACAGGGCCCCGTGACTGGCCAGCGGCTCGACCACAGGGCCACGCGACTGGCCAGCGGCTCGACCACAGGGCCCAGCGGCTCGACCACCCAGCGCTCGACCAGGGCCACGCGACTGACCAGCGGCTCGACCACAGGGCCACGCGACTGACCAGCGGCTCGACCACAGGGCCCGGACTGACCAGCGGCTCGACCACAGGGCCCCGTGACTGACCAGCGGCTCGACCACAGGGCCCGCGACTGACCAGCGGCTCGACCACAGGCCAGCGGCTCGACCACGGCTGACTGACCAGCGGCTCGACCACAGGGCCCCGTGACTGGCCAGCGGCTCGACCACAGGGCCCAGCGGCTCGACCACAGGGCCACGCGACTGACCAGCGGCTCGACCACAGGGCCCGCGACTGACCAGCGGCTCGACCACAGGGCCCGGACTGACCAGCGGCTCGACCACAGGGCCACGCGACTGGCCAGCGGCTCGACCACGGGGCCCAGCGGCTCGACCAGAGGGCCACGTGACTGACCAGCGGCTCGACCACAGGGCCCCGTGACTGGCCAGCGGCTCGACCAGAGGGCCAGCGGCTCGGCAGCCTCGACCAGAGGGCCACGCGACTGGGCAGCGGCTCGACCAGTGGGCCACATGACTGGGCAGCGGCTCGACCAGGGGCTGACCAGAGGGCCACATGACTGCCCAGTGGCTCGGCCAGGGCAGTCATGGGCGTGGCCGAGGCCTTGGCTTGCTTGGCCAAGGCCACAAGCGCATGCATGCGCACAGGCAGAGGCTCCCCACGCCCACATGGGCGTGGCTGGTCCAGTCAGTGGCTCCCTCGCCGCCCGCGGTGTTGCCGAAATGACTTTTTTCACCAAATCGTTTTATTTTTCCACTAAACCTGCCCATGTTATTGCTCCTAAATTCAATTTAGGATTTTTAGGACCAAACCCAACCAGCGGAAGGAAATTCCGAGTTAGAAATTATTTTTTATGATTTTCGGAAGTTTTCAACTTTGGAAAATAAAAAAAAATAGCAAACGTTATCCAAACGATCTGAAAATTTGCAGAATCCATATTCACATTATTCTTAGCTTGCCTGCAAAAAATCAGGTCAAAATTCCAAGTGTAGCTATGTGAACCAGGGTGATACCTCCTCGGAAAAATGATGTCTCCTAGTGCCCAGCCACAAAAAGCCCAGAATGCTCTTTAGGGGGGGTGCTCCTGTCAGCCCCCCCTACCCCCTGGCCAGGCTGGCCGCCCAGGCCCCCACGCGTCCCATGGGCGCGCGGGGGACGGGGCGAAGGCTGAAGCCAAGGGGTTACCGCCGACGGCCGTCCACCTCCGGGTGTGGCGCCGGCGGCGGTGACAGGGCCGCCGGCACCGGCCGGCGGCAGCGGCGGCGGCGGCGGCGGCGACGGCGGAGACGACGACGACGGCGAGGATGGCGACGCCGGCGACATCTCCGGTGATGATTCCGGCGATGGCGCCGGCGGCGGAGGAGGAGCCGGAGACACCCACGGGGGCTATTTTTCCAAGCCGAATAGCCCCGTGACGCCCGTGGAAGGCCGTCCGAGCCAGGATGGCAGGCTTGAGGGTTTGTTGGGGGAGACCTAAATGTCCCCCGACGGCCTACGCGGGGGAGGCCGTAAGGTCCCCCGAATGCGGGGTTATTCTTGCAAGCCGAGTAGCCCCTTGTCCCGACGGTTGGCTTGTCGGCTTGGGCGGGGGAGGCCGAAATGTCCCCCGACGGCCTATGCGGGGGAGGCCATAAGGTCCCCCGAATGCGGGGCTATTCTTGCAAGCCGAGTAGCCCCTTGTCCCGACGGTTGGCTTGCCGGCTTGGGCGGGGGAGGCCGTAATGTCCCCCGAATGCGGGGCAATTCTTCCAAGCCGAATTGCCCCGTGATGCGCGTGGAGGGCCGTCCGAGCCAGGATGGCAGGCTTGAGGGTTTTTGGGGGGAGACCTTAATGTCCCCCTACGGCCTACGCGGGGGAGGCCATAAGGTCCCCCGAACGCGGGGCAATTCTTCCAAGCCGAATTGCCCCGTGATGCCCGTGGAGGGCCATCCGAGCCAGGATGGCAGGCTTGAGGGTCCGTTGGGGGAGACCTTAATGTCCCCCGATGGCCTACGCGGGGGAGGCCATAAGGTCCCCCGAATGCGGGGCAATTCTTCCAAGCCGAATTGCCCCGTGACGCCCGTGGAGGGCCATCCGAGCCAGGATGGCAGGCTTGAG
>CM046386.1:3233287-3238287 GCA_025413485.1 Ficus microcarpa
AAGCCTACCATCCGGGTGGACGGCCATCTCGGGGCTACTCGGCTTTGAAAAAGTAGCCCCATGCGGGGGACCTTATGGCCTCCCCCGCCCAAGCCAACGGCCCTTTCGGGCAAAGAAGCAAGCCTACCGTCCGGGCGGACGGCCATCACCGGGCTATTCGGCTTGGAAAAATAGCCCCTTCCTCGGGGGACCTTATGGCCTCCCCCGCCCAAGCCAACGGCCCTTTCGGGCAAAGAAGCAAGCCTACCGTCCGGTCGGACGGCCATCACCGGGCTATTCGGCTTGAAAAATAGCCCCTCCTCGGGGGACCTTATGGCCTCCCCCGCCCAAGCCAACGGCCCTTTCGGGCAAAGAAGCAAGCCTACCGTCCGGGCGGACGGCCATCTCGGGGCTACTCGGCTTTGAAAAAGTAGCCCCATGCGGGGGACCTTATGGCCTCCCCCGCCCAAGCCAACGGCCCTTCCGGGCAAAGAAGCAAGCCTACCGTCCGGGCGGACGGCCATCACCGGGCTATTCGGCTTGAAAAAATAGCCCCTTCCTCGGGGGACCTTATGGCCTCCCCCGCCCAAGCCAACGGCCCTTTCGGGCAAAGAAGCAAGCCTACCGTCCGGGCGGACGGCCATCTCGGGGCTACTCGGCTTTGAAAAAGTAGCCCCATGCGGGGGACCTTATGGCCTCCCCCGCCCAAGCCAACGGCCCTTCCGGACCTACACGCAAGCCTACCGTCCGGGCGGACGGCCATCTCGGGGCTACTCGGCTTTGAAAAAGTAGCCCCATGCGGGGGACCTTATGGCCTCCCCCGCCCAAGCCAACGGCCCATCCGGACCTACACGCAAGCCTACCGTCCGGGCGGACGGCCATCACCGGGCTATTCGGCTTGGAAAAATAGCCCCTTGTTCGGGGGACCTTATGGCCTCCCCCGCGTAGGCCGTAGGGGGACATTAAGGTCTCCCCCAACAGACCCTCAAGCCTGCCATCCTGGCTCGGATGGCCCTCCACGGGCGTCACGGGGCAATTCGGCTTGGAAGAATTGCCCCGCATTCGGGGGACCTTATGGCCTCCCCCGCGTAGGCCATCGGGGGACATTAAGGTCTCCCCCAACGGACCCTCAAGCCTGCCATCCTGGCTCGGATGGCCCTCCACGGGCATCACGGGGCAATTCGGCTTGGAAGAATTGCCCCGCGTTCGGGGGACCTTATGGCCTCCCCCGCGTAGGCCGTAGGGGGACATTAAGGTCTCCCCCCAAAAACCCTCAAGCCTGCCATCCTGGCTCGGACGGCCCTCCACGCGCATCACGGGGCAATTCGGCTTGGAAGAATTGCCCCGCATTCGGGGGACATTACGGCCTCCCCCGCCCAAGCCGGCAAGCCAACCGTCGGGACAAGGGGCTACTCGGCTTGCAAGAATAGCCCCGCATTCGGGGGACCTTATGGCCTCCCCCGCATAGGCCGTCGGGGGACATTTCGGCCTCCCCCGCCCAAGCCGACAAGCCAACCGTCGGGACAAGGGGCTACTCGGCTTGCAAGAATAACCCCGCATTCGGGGGACCTTACGGCCTCCCCCGCGTAGGCCGTCGGGGGACATTTAGGTCTCCCCCAACAAACCCTGGCTCGGACGGCCTTCCACGGGCGTCACGGGGCTATTCGGCTTGGAAAAATAGCCCCCGTGGGTGTCTCCGGCTCCTCCTCCGCCGCCGGCGCCATCGCCGGAATCATCACCGGAGATGTCGCCGGCGTCGCCATCCTCGCCGTCGTCGTCGTCTCCGCCGTCGCCGCCGCCGCCGCCGCCGCTGCCGCCGGCCGGTGCCGGCGGCCCTGTCACCGCCGCCGGCGCCACACCCGGAGGTGGACGGCCGTCGGCGGTAACCCCTTGGCTTCAGCCTTCGCCCCGTCCCCCGCGCGCCCATGGGACGCGTGGGGGCCTGGGCGGCCAGCCTGGCCAGGGGGTAGGGGGGGCTGACAGGAGCACCCCCCCTAAAGAGCATTCTGGGCTTTTTGTGGCTGGGCACTAGGAGACATCATTTTTCCGAGGAGGTATCACCCTGGTTCACATAGCTACACTTGGAATTTTGACCTGATTTTTTGCAGGCAAGCTAAGAATAATGTGAATATGGATTCTGCAAATTTTCAGATCGTTTGGATAACGTTTGCTATTTTTTTTTATTTTCCAAAGTTGAAAACTTCCGAAAATCATAAAAAATAATTTCTAACTCGGAATTTCCTTCCGCTGGTTGGGTTTGGTCCTAAAAATCCTAAATTGAATTTAGGAGCAATAACATGGGCAGGTTTAGTGGAAAAATAAAACGATTTGGTGAAAAAAGTCATTTCGGCAACACCGCGGGCGGCGAGGGAGCCACTGACTGGACCAGCCACGCCCATGTGGGCGTGGGGAGCCTCTGCCTGTGCGCATGCATGCGCTTGTGGCCTTGGCCAAGCAAGCCAAGGCCTCGGCCACGCCCATGACTGCCCTGGCCGAGCCACTGGGCAGTCATGTGGCCCTCTGGTCAGCCCCTGGTCGAGCCGCTGCCCAGTCATGTGGCCCACTGGTCGAGCCGCTGCCCAGTCGCGTGGCCCTCTGGTCGAGCCGCTGGGCCCTCTGGTCGAGCCGCTGGCCAGTCACGGGGCCCTGTGGTCGAGCCGCTGGTCAGTCACGTGGCCCTCTGGTCGAGCCGCTGGCCAGTCACGGGGCCCGTGGTCGAGCCGCTGGTCAGTCGCGTGGCCCTGTGGTCGAGCCGCTGGCAGTCCGGGCCCTGTGGTCGAGCCGCTGGTCAGTCACGGGGCCCTGTGGTCGAGCCGCTGGGCCCTGTGGTCGAGCCGCTGGTCAGTCACGGGGCCCTGTGGTCGAGCCGCTGGTCAGTCACGGGCCCTGTGGTCGAGCCGCTGGTCAGTCGCGGGGCCCTGTGGTCGAGCCGCTGGCCAGTCGCGTGGCCCTGTGGTCGAGCCGCTGGTCAGCCGTGGTCGAGCCGCGTGGGCCCTGTGGTCGAGCCGCTGGTCAGTCGCGTGGCCCTGTGGTCGAGCCGCTGGCAGTCGCGGGCCCTGTGGTCGAGCCGCTGGGCCTGGTCGAGCCGGCGTGGGCCCTGTGGTCGAGCCGCTGGCCAGTCACGGGGCCCTGTGGTCGAGCCGTACGTGCGTACGTGCGACGTGCGCTAAGTGCGCCAAGTGCGCCGTGCGCCCTAAACGCCCAAACGCCCAATCGCCCATCGCCCTCGCCCCGCACGCACGCACGCACGCACGCACGCACGCACGCACGCACGCAGGTTGTGCTTAGCCACCCCGCTTGAGCCGCCGTGGCAACCGATGGCCTCCGCTTGAGCCGTCGAGGCAACCGAAGGCCTCCGCGGCCCGGCCGATCCCGGTGCCGACATGTACCACCCTCATATATAGATTTCTAAGCTTTTCTTGGCTGGGCACTAGGAGACATCAATTTTCCGAGGAGGTATCACCCCAGTTCACATAGCTACGCTTTGAATTTTGAGCTGATTTTTTGCAGGCGAGCTAAGAATAATGTGAGTATGGATTCTGCAAATTTTCAGGGACTTTGGACGACGTTTGCTATTTCTTTTTATTTTCCATATTCGAGCACTTCTGAAAATCATAAAAAATAATTTCGAACCCGGAATTTCGTTCCGCCGGTGGCGTTTGGTCCTAAAAATCCTAAATTGAATTTAGGAACAATAACATGGGCACGTTTAGTGGAAAAATAAAAAGATACAGTGAAAGTCGTTTCAGGTTCCCGAGGAGGTATCACCCAAGTTCACATAGCTACGCTTTGAATTCTGAGCTGATTTTTTGCAGGCAAGCTAAGAATAATGTGAGTATGGATTCTGCAAATTTTCAGGGACTTTGGACGACGTTTGCTATTTTTTTTTTTTTTTTCCATTGTCGAGCACTTCCGAAAATCATAAAAAATAATCTCTAACTCGGAATTTCGTTCCGCCGGTGGCGTTTGGTCCTAAAAATCATAAATTGAATTTAGGAACAATAACATGGGCAAGTTTAGTGGAAAAATAAAAAGATACAGTGAAAGTCGTTTCAGGTTCCCGAGGAGGTATCACCCAAGTTCACATAGCTACGCTTTGAATTCTGAGCTGATTTTTTGCAGGCAAGCTAAGAATAATGTGAGTATGGATTCTGCAAATTTTCAGGGACTTTGGACGACGTTTGCTATTTTTTTTTTATTTTCCATTGTCGAGCACTTCCGAAAATCATAAAAAATAATCTCTAACTCGGAATTTCGTCCCGCCGGTGGCGTTTGGTCCTAAAAATCCTAAATTGAATTTAGGAACAATAACATGGGCAAGTTTAGTGGAAAAATAAATTGATTTGGCCAAAAAAGTCATTTCAGCAACACCGCGGGCGGCGAGGGAGCCACTGCCCAGTCGCGTGGCCCTGTGGTCGAGCCGCTGGGCCCTGTGGTCGAGCCGCTGGCCAGTCACGGGGCCCTGTGGTCGAGCCGCTGGCCAGTCGCGTGGGCCCCTGTGGTCGAGCCGCTGCCAGTCGCTGGGCCCTGTGGTCGAGCCGCTGCCCAGTCGCTGGGCCCTGTGGTCGAGCCGCTGGGCCCTGTGGTCGAGCCGCTGGCAGCCGGGGCCCTGTGGTCGAGCCGCTGGCCAGTCGCGTGGCCCTGTGGTCGAGCCGCTGGGCCCTGTGGTCGAGTCGAGCCGCTGGCAGTCGCGGGCCCTGTGGTCGAGCCGCTGGGGCCCTGTGGTCGAGCCGCTGGCGTGGGCCCTGTGGTCGAGCCGCTGGGCCCTGTGGTCGAGCCGCTGGGCCCTGTGGTCGAGCCGCTGGCAGTCGCGTGGCCCTGTGGTCGAGCCGCTGGGCCCTGTGGTCGAGCCGCTGGCCAGTCGCGTGGGCCCTGTGGTCGAGCCGCTGGCAGTCGCGTGGCCCTGTGGTCGAGCCGCTGGGCGGGCCCTGTGGTCGAGCCGCTGGGCCCGTGGTCGAGCGCTGGGCCCTGTGGTCGAGCCGCTGGCCAGTCGCGTGGCCCTGTGGTCGAGCCGCTGGCCC
>CM046386.1:3248287-3250787 GCA_025413485.1 Ficus microcarpa
CCCTGGCCGAGCCACTGGGCAGTCATGTGGCCCTCTGGTCAGCCCCTGGTCGAGCCGCTGCCCAGTCATGTGGCCCACTGGTCGAGCCGCTGCCCAGTCGCGTGGCCCTCTGGTCGAGCCGCTGGGCCCCTGGTCGAGCCGCTGGCCAGTCACGGGCCCGTGGTCGAGCCGCTGGTCAGTCCGTGGCTGGCCCCTGGTCGAGCCGCTGGCCCTGTGGTCGAGCCGCTGGCAGTCACGGGGCCCTGTGGTCGAGCCGCTGGTCAGTCCGTGGCCCTCTGGTCGAGCCGCTGGGCCCTGGTCGAGCCGCTGGGCCCTGTGGTCGAGCCGCTGGTCAGTCACGGGGCCCTGTGGTCGAGCCGCTGGCCAGTCACGGGGCCCTGTGGTCGAGCCGCTGGTCAGTCACGGGGCCCTGTGGTCGAGCCGCTGGCGGCCCTGTGGTCGAGCCGCTGGTCAGTCCGGGCCCTGTGGTCGAGCCGCTGGGCCCTGTGGTCGAGCCGCTGGTCAGTCGCGTGGCCCTGTGGTCGAGCCGCTGGCAGTCCGGCCTGTGGCTGGTCGAGCCGCTGGTCAGTCGCGTGGCCCTGTGGTCGAGCCGCTGGCCGTGGCGGCGTGGCCGTGGTCGAGCCGCTGGCCAGTCACGGGGCCCTGTGGTCGAGCCGTACGTGCGTACGTGCGACGTGCGCTAAGTGCGCCAAGTGCGCCGTGCGCCCTAAACGCCCAAACGCCCAATCGCCCATCGCCCTCGCCCCGCACGCACGCACGCACGCACGCACGCACGCACGCACGCAGGTTGTGCTTAGCCACCCCGCTTGAGCCGCCGTGGCAACCGATGGCCTCCGCTTGAGCCGTCGAGGCAACCGAAGGCCTCCGCGGCCCGGCCGATCCCGGTGCCGACATGTACCACCCTCATATATAGATTTCTAAGCTTTTCTTGGCTGGGCACTAGGAGACATCAATTTTCCGAGGAGGTATCACCCCAGTTCACATAGCTACGCTTTGAATTTTGAGCTGATTTTTTGCAGGCGAGCTAAGAATAATGTGAGTATGGATTCTGCAAATTTTCAGGGACTTTGGACGACGTTTGCTATTTCTTTTTATTTTCCATATTCGAGCACTTCTGAAAATCATAAAAAATAATTTCGAACCCGGAATTTCGTTCCGCCGGTGGCGTTTGGTCCTAAAAATCCTAAATTGAATTTAGGAACAATAACATGGGCACGTTTAGTGGAAAAATAAAAAGATACAGTGAAAGTCGTTTCAGGTTCCCGAGGAGGTATCACCCAAGTTCACATAGCTACGCTTTGAATTCTGAGCTGATTTTTTGCAGGCAAGCTAAGAATAATGTGAGTATGGATTCTGCAAATTTTCAGGGACTTTGGACGACGTTTGCTATTTTTTTTTTTTTTTTCCATTGTCGAGCACTTCCGAAAATCATAAAAAATAATCTCTAACTCGGAATTTCGTTCCGCCGGTGGCGTTTGGTCCTAAAAATCATAAATTGAATTTAGGAACAATAACATGGGCAAGTTTAGTGGAAAAATAAAAAGATACAGTGAAAGTCGTTTCAGGTTCCCGAGGAGGTATCACCCAAGTTCACATAGCTACGCTTTGAATTCTGAGCTGATTTTTTGCAGGCAAGCTAAGAATAATGTGAGTATGGATTCTGCAAATTTTCAGGGACTTTGGACGACGTTTGCTATTTTTTTTTTATTTTCCATTGTCGAGCACTTCCGAAAATCATAAAAAATAATCTCTAACTCGGAATTTCGTCCCGCCGGTGGCGTTTGGTCCTAAAAATCCTAAATTGAATTTAGGAACAATAACATGGGCAAGTTTAGTGGAAAAATAAATTGATTTGGCCAAAAAAGTCATTTCAGCAACACCGCGGGCGGCGAGGGAGCCACTGCCCAGTCGCGTGGCTGGCCCTGTGGTCGAGCCGCTGGGCCCTGTGGTCGAGCCGCTGGCCCTGTGGTCGAGCCGCTGGGCCCTGTGGTCGAGCCGCTGCCAGTCGTGTGGCCCTGTGGTCGAGCCGCTGGGCCCTGTGGTCGAGCCGCTGGCCGGGGGGGGGGGGCCGTGGTCGAGCCGTGGGCCCTGTGGTCGAGCCGCTGGCCAGTCGCGGGGCCCTGTGGTCGAGCCGCTGGCCAGTCGCGTGGCCCTGTGGTCGAGCCGCTGGGCCCTGTGGTCGAGCCGAGCCGCTGGCCCTGTGGTCGAGCCGCTGGCCCTGTGGTCGAGCCGCTGGCCAGTCGCGTGGCCCTGTGGTCGAGCCGCTGGGCCCTGTGGTCGAGCCGCTGGCCAGTCCGGGGCCCTGTGGTCGAGCCGCTGGCCAGTCGGGGCCCTGTGGTCGAGCCGCTGGCCAGTCACGGGGCCCTGTGGTCGAGCCGCTGGCCCTGGTCAGGTCGCGTGGCCCTGTGGTCGAGCCGCTGGGCGGGCCTGTGGTCGAGCGGGCGTGGGGCGGGGGGGCCTGTGGTCGAGCGCGGCGGGGTGGGTGGGCGGGTCGCGTGGC
>CM046386.1:3256884-3281884 GCA_025413485.1 Ficus microcarpa
TGATTATTATCCGAAAATTTTTGTATTGAGGAGAATAATTATTAATTTTTTTTTTTATGATAAACTCGTAATTGGAATGGATCAAGTTGCGGTTGATAATTCTAAGAATTTTTGTGAAAATTTTGATGATTCTACGAAGAATGTTATTAATGTGAACATGGAAACACCTAATAAGCTGATTCTCGTGACTCACAATTATCAAATGAATGTTCTATTCCAAGTTTGATTGTTGATAGCTAGATTCAAGTGAACAAGCATAGTGATAGTCATGCTGACGAAGTAAATCATGTTCGATAGCCGGGAGACATATATGCCAGGGGGCGTTGGAATTAATGAAGATATATATACATATCTACTCTCGGTTACATCACTAGTAGACAAAAAATGGTGAGATTTGGTTTTGTGAAGGAAATGAAAAATGGTTGAGAGTAATTAGTTAAAATGGTCCTTGAACTATTTAAAAGGTGACGATTTGATTACTATTTTTTTTTTTTTTTAATTTTGGTCAAAATTAAAAAAAAAAAACTCTTAATATATTGGCAATCTTAGTTCTTTTCGTCTAAATCTATTAAGTTTCTCGTGGAAGAGTTCACTTCACCCATCGGATAAGCTCAATTAATCATCAAAAGATGAAAAATACTCTTATTAAAAACAATACATTATATAAATAACGTTGAAAAAAAATCTGATGAATGCAAACCCTAAGAAATAAAACCCATACAAAGACAAAGTCGTCATCCCCTAGCCACAGCCATAGCCATAGCCACCGTCTTAACGGAAAATACCTAGCTTTAATAATGAACCGTTTATGGATGATTGATTTGTATACAGTGATTCTATCAATGGATAATTCAAATCCTTTGAATATAATTAGTATTATAATTTTAAGAGTGTGATTCTAAATTTTTGATGGAATAATTTGGAAGTAATAATTTTGATATTTTAATTAAGGTGTTAATTAATCGTCAAAATTATTGGAGCTTAAAATTATAAAGTTTACAGCTCCTCTCAACGGCTTCATTGAATCATGTGAACATTATTTTATGTTGGGTTAACTTTATTAATTTGGAATTGAGAATATATTAATATTCACACAACAAATTAATTGGATTAATTTATATTTTAAATAATATGATTATTTAAAATAAAAGTTAAAATAGTTTTAAATTAAAAATTATATAGTGTGGTAAGGACCACACTGTAGTTATGTACCATAGGGTGGTTCACATTATATCCACAGACAAAGTGTATGTGGAATTTTGAATTTTGACACATGTAGAAAAGAAGATATCATTTGTTTATTATTTTGAATAGTTCAAAATAAAATTTTTTTTAATTAAAAAAAAAAGGAAACTGATTAATAGATAATGGGAGAGAGAAAAATCTCTCTCCCATGTCTATCAATCACGCCCACTCTAGGGAGGTGGTGGGCGTGTGTTTGTGTTTCTATTTTTTTTTTTTTTTTTTTCACAATGGAAGAAGTGGACTAATTAATTAATTAATTTAAAACTAAAAAAAAGATATCAGTTATTTCTCTATAATATTAAAAGAGGGTGCATACAATGTATTTAAAAAAAAGAGAAGGTGAATACTAATTTCTTTTGACATTATAAAAGAGGGTACATACAATGTATTTAAAAAAAAGAGAAGGTGAATACTAATTTCTTTTGACAGAAAAAATTACATACTTTTTTTTTTTTTCAAGAAAGGTTCCTCTCCACTTTTCCTTCACTTTGTCTCATGAGTTGAGAATGCAAAGTGAATAAAAATTCAAGTGTGTGATCAAACTCAATATTGGAAACGCCCATTTGTTTTATGTTCATCATGACTTGGAGAATGCTGAGAAAGAATCGTTGATGTTTTTGAAGGATTTGGAGTTCTCAAAAAGGTTATTGAAGGAATTCAAGAATTTCCTCTAAACCTTATTCTTCATTTAGTTTTTATTAAATTAGTATAAGTATTGTCGCCCACTAAAATTTTGAGAAAAATTTTATGTACGATTTGATCCGTACCATACTTCCACTAATTTTTTTTAAATCAGTTTTCAAAACCAACAATCCATTCATATGCGACGGCATATGGCGGCGGTGGGTTCGCAATTAGCTATGCTTTGGCAGTAGAACTCGTTAGGGTTTTGGATGGGTGTATTGATAGGTATAAGGAGTTTTATGGATCTGATCAGAAGGTTCAGGGCTGTTTAATTGAGTGATATTGGCGTGCCCATAACCAAAGAGCTTGGTTTCCACCAGGTAATTAATTTGTTTCTCTCCTTCCTTGAACCTTTTTTATTTATTTTCAATTCAGCCGAATAAGAAAACGATTGTGCACTCCTGTTTTCTCTTGTTTTCCTTTTTTCTTTTTTCTTTTTGAAAGTTGGGGAGGTTTTTTAGAGACATTATATGATCCGTTTTTTTTCTTCAGGAAAAAAGAATTCCGTTTTTTCCTTTGAGAAATATGTTTTAATATTTTTTTCAAAAAAAAAAAAAGATTGTTGTTCCGAATTTCTTATCTTATTAGTTGTCCCCCCAATAATGTTGTGTTATATAATCTGAATTAAAAAATTATTAAATAAATTGATGAATTGTCAAAATACTATTAAGAGGATAACCATCAAGACAGAATAATTAGACAACAGATCTGGACTCCTCTTAAAAGAATCAAACAGTAACAAAGTATAAAAACCATGAAACATATATAATTCTTTTTTTTTTTTTTTTTTTTTAAGAAAAGAAGATTCACCAACCATAATGTTTGTGACTGCTATGAAAAACATAAAAATTTTCTTCAATTACTTTTTTTTTTTTTTTTATAAACAAAACTATCTTTTTATTTGTTTTTTTATTAAAACAAATGCAAGAGGGATGAAGTATCCAAATTCAAATCACACCTTTATAATTTTAGGAGGATAAAGATAAATTGAGAAAATTTTTTTTTTTAAATTATGACGTATACATGGATAACTAATCATATGAAGAATTATCCATGACGACCACGTGTCCACAGAAAAAATTATTTAAAAAAAAAACAAAACAAAACAAAACAAAAAACTAATCAGGAGGTATTTGTTCTGTTCAAAATTCAAAGTCGAGAAATCTCGATCAGGAATTGACTCATTTTCCGATTTATACGTAGAGTGATTTTTGCAATAAAATGACACATTTGACCAGATAAATGAATATTGGACGCCAATCAAATTAATACATATATACACATATTGTGTATACATATATGTGTATCTATAGAATAACTCTTGAATCATGAGACTGTCAAACAACATTGCTCTTGTATGACAAAATATTGAATCATACAGTGTTAGTGTTATATGAGAAAAGTTTGCAATTATATGAACTTCATATTTATTTGTTTAATTGCTTTCAAAACAAATATTTATTTGCTTAATTTTGCAAAATTGAACTGCAATTACAGCTCGACATTCGAGGAAACCACGTACGGGCTACTAGCGACGCACCCAATGGCTCCAGTGGTCTCACTCCACCGCCTACCATGTCCAACCCTTGTTCCCAACCATGACCCGGATTGACTCCCCCAATAAACTAAAGAGTGCCTATGAGATGGGTCCGGGTTGGACTCTCCAACACAGTTTCTGCTACGACTTATTGTAGAATTGGTTTGTCTCGTTGTCGTGGGGCTATACCGTGCAATTGTACCCATTTTTTGTTGCGATCTATATATGCCTTAAGGATAGAAAATCAATTCTAGGGATTTTCTGTAAATATGCTATTTTGATATTAATAAAAAGGGATTATTCATGTTTAATAAGTAGTGTCCTATTTATTTTCATTTGTTGATTGTATGATTATTTTGAACAAACATAAAATACTCGTAGGTTGTTGGAAATGTATCGGATTACCATATGTATACGGGGTATACATAGAAAACGTGGTAATTTGATAACAGTCTAAATAAATGGTCTGCAATCGATAAAATAAGATTTGGTGATCTTATTCATGATAAGATTGTAAAGGTTGTCTACTTCCTTGGTGGGATGGTTTGTCTTGATTATCGGATAGGTTTCGAGTAGAAACTTCAATGTATACCAGTATTGAGGTATGACATTGGACTGAACCTAAGGTGTTAATTGATTCGGTTTAATAATTCTGTTTACAAGAATCAATGACGCTTTGATTATCATCCTGCATTAATCTTAATCCTGAAATGAATACTTGAGTTCGCATCTATGACTTATGCATTTTGATCCACTATAGGTGAGACACTGATAATTGATGATCAATATACTTGTATTTTGGATGTATGACTTATGGATGGGGAAATCAAGATTTATAGATACGGAATCCATAGCTATCTTAACGATAGCATATGTTATCTACTTAAAGGCATTATTCGAGAATTGAAAGATAAAAAAAGATCTTGGCCATTAGTTTATTTTGTGTTTTTTGATGGTTTACTGATTGTATGGCTTTACAATTGGTGGTTCTTTCAATGGAGAATAATGGAATTTTAAGTTAAAATGATTGAAAAGATTGCTCCTATGAAATGAGTAATGAGGTTCGGAAAGAAAGGCAAACTTAGTCCGAGATATGTGAGACCATTTAAAATCCTTGAAAGGATTAGAAGAGTAGCTTACAGGCTTGTTTTACCGCCAGAATTAGCTTCTGTGCATGAAGTTTTCCACGTTTTGATGCTGAAGAAGTATGTACTTGATTCTTCCCATGTTCTTAATCAAAAACCAGTTGAAATCCAAACTGATTTGACATATGAAGAGAAGCCAGTTCGAATCCTGGATCGGGAAGAAAAGGTCCTAAGGAACAAGACAATCCCTTTCGTTAAGGTGCTATGGCGAAATCATAACATTGAAGAAACAACTTGGGAACTAGAAGAAGAAATGAGAAAAAGCTATCTCAACTTGTTTTAATTTTCGGGGACGAAAATTTTTAAGGGGGGTAGATTGTAATAGCCGCCTTTTTAGCTGATTCATGATTTCCTTATTAAAGAATATGAATATTTATGTAAAATGTCTAATTTGATTTTATCAGATTATATTTGAGTTCTTATAACCTTATAAGACTCAATAATAGTTTGCTTAATCAAGCATTAGGCCTTTGAAGAAAAAGGCAAAATAAGAATTTATGATTTTATTCCAGTCAACGTTTGACCAGAATGACTTAAGACATGATTATGACGGTACTGCAGTATAGCAAGCAGTATGAAAATTATACTGGGAAAAACCGTCATCACAGACGGAAATGTAAGAATAAGGTACGAGACCACTTTAGAAAAATCAAGCACAATATTTAAGGTAATAAGAACTAAGTGGCTTCAAGTCCTAAGAAAAAATATAGTCCAGTTAAGTACAGATAAATTCTAGACTACTGTTCAGTACAACTGTACTGTTACTAGTTGAAAACAGTATTAGCACTATTTAAGTTTTTAAGAAAATGGACTGCATATTAAGGAAAGTGCCAAACATGGTCTTAGTAGGTGACACCTCATTCAAGATAAACAAGAGATTTTTGAATTAAAAATTAAGTGGATAATTATGCATTTATTGAGTGCAAAATGGCACCCTTGATGGCCGGCCACCTCAATGGGTTATTAGCAAATATTTTATTTTGGGGGTTAGATATTCAATTTTAGGAATAAAAATAATTCTAAAAAGAAATTAATTTTCACCTATAAATAGGTGATGATGGGGGAGTGTTGGACCATTTAGTTCCACCCAAAAACTCTAGCTTATTTCCAACTCTTTCTCTCTTCCACCCTAGGAGCCGAACACCATAGGAGAAAAAAAAAAAAAAAAAGAAGAGTGGTTGGTTTTGTGAAGGTGAGGAAAGGAAGGAAAATTTTCTCAACCAAAGGATAGATCCACTCTCCTAGATCTAGAGGTAATCATCTTCATCCTTTAAGGATTTAAGTGTATTTCATGTTGTATATATAAGAGCATAAGCTCACATTTATTTTCATGCAATAGCCTAAGATTGCTTGATATGTGCTTGATTAGGGTTTAGTGGTCTTTATTTATGATTTGATGCATGTTTATGATACTATGTGTTAGGAATTATGTGGTATGTGTGAACGCTTATTATATGTTTGTAATATGTCCCCACATACTCAAAAGAGATATTGCATGAATGATAATGGGATGATGTTGAATGATGAATGGAGGGTTAAATCTAATCAAAAACTCTAATTTGGTAAAGGTTCCCATTTGGGTTTGTAAGGATAGAAAACCAATGCATGATGATAGAAACCATATGTAATGCGCTGCACATTTGTCGTAGGCTCACGGTTTCAACCGTTTGAGATAGAGTGTGCGTAATTTTATGTAAAAACCAACCGAAAACAAACTGTCAATTTTCGGATCTAGTAGCACTGTAATCTGGAAATGGAATTTTGAGGCCTTTAGAGGCCGAATTTGGAAAAAGTTAAAACTACAAAGTTGTAGAGAATAAAAAATCCTAGGGGGCAGCATGAACAGTTTTTAAAAATAAGACTCCAAAGGCCTCTATTTTTATCAAAATCTGAGACTGGTCTGATCAGGTTAGTGTGCACGGCCTGGAAGTTTCAAAGAGGAAAAAGGATAGGATAAATATAGAACTAGATTTTGTATAAAGAACAAAAGTTGTAGGGTTTTTCAAGATCTACAACTTTTATGAAGAAAATTTTTTTAAATTCCAAATATATTTTAAGATAAAACTAGATCTTAAAAACTGAGCAGGAAACAGGAAATTCCTGCACAAGATTTTCAAAACAGTGTATGAACAGGCAATTCCTGCATATGCACTGATCACCAAACTTATGGACTGTTTTTTAAAGACAGTTTTTAGAATTTTACAATTTTATGATCCATGTTCAAAGAAGATTTCAGTTTACAAAAGACTTTTAAAAAAAAACAAATTAGACAAGCCTTGTTAAGAAAAGAGAAAAATAAATACATTGGACAAAATTATTTTGAAAACATATTTACAAAATGATGACCATTAGTAATCGGATAAGATACCCAAGCTATTGGGTTGGGCCTAAAACCCATGGTTACCAATGGTAACCCATTAGGTATTACTTTAAAAGTAATTGAGCTTTGATAACCCAATAGGTATTACTTCAAAAGTAATTGGGCCTTAGTAACCCAATAGGATATGGGTCTAAATATGATTGGGCTTGTACCCAGGGTTACTAATAGTAACATAATAAGATACTATTTAAGTATAATTAGGCCTTGTATCCCAAGTTACATTAAGTAATCAAACAAGATACTGTTTGATTATAATTGGGTCATGTGCCTTAGGGTTACATTTAGTAACCGAATGAGATATCATTGTAGTATGTGGGGGACATGTAACTAGGGTTACTGATGAATGTTGGTTAGGATACTCGCATTGGATTTAATGATTTATGGTAAAGATGATCCTTATCTTACCTCCTTTTTGGAAATAGGAATATAACCTATTGGAGCAACAAACTCAGGACGTAGTGTAACCTATAAGTACAACTCCGCTACAGCATAGACAAATTATTTTGCTGCTTTGCATACTTTTCAAAGCTCATGTATTCATGTATGTGATGCATATGATTTATGTTGTACTATTATGGCATTATGATGCATACCCACTAATGATGAATCACATGGTAAGAATAAGATCAAGTTTCAAGTAAGAATCTGTTTATTTTTTAAGTATTGAATGGTTTTCTAAGTATAAAATGGTTTTTCAAATATGTTTCAAAACAAGAACAAGTTTTTAAATATAATGGCAAGCAAGTTGCCTTGTGTCGTACCGGCCCGCTCTAGGTTGGGTTTGGTCCATGGTTTGAGTTGGATTGGACTGGCCACCCTAACCACTCTATGGCTGCATACCACGGTACGTACACTCATGTTATGTAAAGGGCCCAAAAAGATGCTAACATAAGGAAGCATAAAGGATTTGATAAGAAAGCATAAATGGATCATGCATATCTTTGTCAAGATTGTTTTGTAGATAATAAGTTATACTTACTGAGCGAAAGCTCATTAGTTACGTTTATGCTGTAAGTAAGCAGCCTATCAGTAATGTATGATACAAGACTATGGAAATGGCGCTGCGGACTGTGAAATTTGGGATGGACACCACCACGCGTCTCGAAATTTTATTGTATTATGTGACGTTGGTTTAAGAGTTCCAATATCTAATACTTAGTAAGAGTTGCGTGATATGTTATAAAGGTTGGAACTATACTTCTTAATTAAGTATGTACTTGTATATATATATATATAAGTATAAGTTTTAAAAAAATATATATATGTTCAGTACTTTTCATGAATAAGTAAGATAAGTATTTAATAGAGTAAGTAAGGTAACAGCCCTATGTAAATGGGGTGTTACACCATCTTTAGTCTTAAAGGTTGTTTTCCATTCATCACCAAGCTTGATGCAGATTTGATGGTAACCACTTCATAAATCCAGCTTAGTGAAAACCTTAAATTATCAAGCATATCATTAAGTCTTGGGATTGGAAACCTGTATTTAATAGTGATTCTGTTGATAGCCGTGCTGTCAACACACATTCTCCAACTTCCATCCTTATTTGGGGTTAAAAGGGCTGGAACGGCACATTGGCTGAAACTTTCTCGAATTAACCCCTTTTGCAATAGCTCATCAACTTGATTTTGTAAGATTTCACACTCTTTAGGGCTCATCCGATAATGAGCTAATTAAGGGAGGCTTGCTCCGGGCACCAAATCAATTTGGCGTTGAATGTTACGCATTGGCAACAAGCGATGTGGTAGTTCCGGTGGCATTAAATCACTAAGTTCAGCAAGTAATAGTTGCAACTCGGGGATAAGGACATCAGTAGTTGCAGTTGTCAGATCAGAATCGTCCTCTCCCTTAATTACTAGAGCGAGTAACAATTTAGGGTCTTCTATTTGTGCATAAAATTCATTAGCCGGTACAGCATGGAAAACCTGCTTTTCAACTTCTAAACTCTTCAGCTGCTCTAGATGATTTTGTTGTGGTGCTAGCACAATCTTTGTGTCAAGCCACCTAGTCGTGTAGGTGTTTTCCCTTCCTTTATGAGTGACATCCACGTCAAAAAGCCAAAGACGTCCCAACTGTTGTAAAATACACTCAGAATCCTTACGCGGAAAAAGAGAACCCACAAGTGATTTAGAACACAAAACGACAGAAGAAGAAAATTGGAAGAAAACTGAATCTTTATTTCTGAGATTGTTCTTGAAGTTACAGACTTTCCCTTTCTGTGAATCCCAGAAAGAATCCCTAGTCTCAAACTCTCTTTCTAGAACTCTCTCTCTCTGTTTTTCCCGTTCTCTCTGTTCGGTACAAAAAATTAGCCTCTAGTTTATTTTTGGCTCCTTAAGACTATAATTTTCTCAGTCAACAAGTCAACACCTAGACTAGCTATTTACAGACCCAACCCAATAAACGGTACACCTCAGCAAATCCCCCTAGACTAATCAAGTTGACACCTGGCATTAACAAATCTCCACCTTGTCAGCTTTGATTCCAATCTAGCTTGTCGTTCCAGTCTCATCTTCCCCCTCAGGTACTTCAGAGACCTGCAGGTTTGACTAGCAGCAAACCTAAGCAGTTTTGAAACTTCAACGCTGGCATTGACTTAGTAAGCATGTCAGCTGCATTCCTCTCTGTAATCACCTTCTTCACCTGCACCTTCCCATTAGATAGAACTTCTCTAATGAAATGCAGCCTTACATCAATATGCTTTGTACGTTCGTGGAACACCTGATTCTTTGACAGGTGAATAGCACTTTGGCTATCACACAAAACCTCCACACTGTCTTGTTGAAAACCCAACTCTCCCAACAGTCCTTTAAGCCACAGAGCCTCCTTAATTGCTTCAGTTAAAGCAATATATTCAGCCTCTGTGGTGGATAGAGCTACAACATGTTGCAAAGTCGATTTCCAACTTACTGTACAGCCATTTATTTGAAACACATAGCCTGTAAGTGATCTGCGTTGATCCAGATCTCCAGCATAGTCCGAGTCCACATACCCCATTATTCCATTCTCTGCTCCACCTGCTTCTCCATACACCAAGCCAACAGAAAGAGTCCCTCGTAGATACCTCAAAATCCATTTCACTCCTTGCCAATGCTGCTTCCCAGGATTACTCATGAATCTGCTAACCACACTTACCGAGTGTGCTAAGTTTGGTCTTGTGCAGATCATCGAGTACATTAGACTCCCCACAGCATTTGAGTAAGGAACTTTCTCCATTGTTTGCTTTTCCTCATCTGATTTAGGCGAATCACCAGATGAGAGTTTGAAGTGTTGAGCAAGTGGTGTTGCAACTGGCTTAGCATTTACCATGTCAAACCTTTGAAGAATCTTCTGGATATAACCCTGCTGAGAAAGGCACAAAACCCCTTTCTTTCTCTCTCTAGAAATCTGCATTCCCAGAATCGTTTGAGCAGGCCCCAAATCCTTCATATCGAACTCTGATTGCAGTATGTTCTTGACTCTCTTAATCTCAGTCAAATCTGAACAAGCTACTAACATATCATCTACGTACAGCAACAAATAGATGAACCCTTCATTTCTCATTCTTTTGAAATAAACACAACTGTCATGAAGACTCCTTGTGAAACCTGATTGTAGCATGAAATCATCAAATCGCTTGTACCATTGACGAGGGGACTGCTTCAAGCCATATAGAGATTTCCTCAACAGACACACCATCTCCTTCTCTCCTTGAACCTCATAGCCTTGAGGTTGCTTCATGTAAATGGTCTCCTCAAGCTCTCCATGAAGGAAAGCTGTCTTGACGTCCAGCTGCTCCAATTCCAGGTTCTGTGTAGCCACAAGAGCCAATAACACCCTTATTGAAGTATGCTTGACCACTGGAGAAAAAACCTCAGTGTAGTCAATACCCTCTCTTTGGGTGAATCCTCTTGCTACCAACCTAGCCTTGTACCTAGGCTTCTCAACACCTGGAATGCCTTCCTTGAGCTTGTAAATCCACTTACAACTAACTAGTTTCTGTCCATCGGGCTTTCTCACTAACTCCCAGGTCTGGTTCCTGTTTAGTGACTCCATTTCTTCATTCATGGCTTGTCTCCACGATTCTTTGTCCAAGCTTGTCATAGCTTGCTCATAACTAGTTGGTTCCTCTAATTCTTCTGCTGTGCAAAGTGCAAAAGCAATTAAATCAGTGTAACCATGCCTAGTTGGAGGCCTTATATCTCTTCTCTGTCTGTCCCTAGCCAGATTATAAGTCTGCTGTTGCACATCTGGCTCCGAAGCTGGTTGATCCAACACTTCCTCTGGTTCACTTGGTCTCTTTTCTACATTCTCCACCTCAAGCTCTATGTCCCCTTCCAAGACTCGGTCCATGCTTTCACCTCCTTGTTGCTTCAGATCTTTATAGAACTCAGTCTCATTAAAGGTCACATCACGGCTTATGACCACCTTAGCAGCCCCTGGTTCCACGCACCATAGTCTGTATCCCTTGACACCCTCTGGATAACCTAAGAAAACACACTTCTTGGCTCTAGGGTCTAGTTTACCCTGCTTGACATGAGCATAAGCCACACACCCAAAAATCTTCAGATTGTCATACTTTGCAGGCTTTCCTGACCACATCTCTTGAGGTGTCTTGAACTGAATTGCAGATGAAGGACATCGGTTAATCAAGTAACAAGCAGTCTTCACTGCTTCTGCCCAGAAAGTCTTCGGTAGACCTGAAACTGAAAGCATGCATCTGACCCTCTCCAGAATAGTCTTATTAAATCTCTCTGCAAGACCATTCTGTTGAGGGGTTCCACCAACAGTACGTTGTCTAGCCATCCCTTTTTCAATGCAGTAGTCATTATACAACCCAGAACAGTATTCCAGTCCATTGTCTGTCCTTAACCGTTTCACTGTCTTCCCTGTCTGGTTCTCGACTAACACCACCCACCTCTTAAAGGTTTCTAAAGCATGGTCTTTATTTTTCAAAATGAACACCCATACTCTACGTGAGTAATCATCAATAATGGACATAAAGTACCTTGCTCCACCTAGAGATGCAATCCTAGATGGCCCCCACAAGTCTGAATGCAAGTAGTCCAACGTCCCCTTGGTTCTGTGCTCACCAGTCCCAAACTTGACTCTGCAGGCCTTCCCATAAACGCAGTGTTCACAGAAATCCAGCCTCCCAAGTTTCTTCTTATCCAATAGCCCCTGATTTCCCAACTCTTGCAGACCTTTTTCACTCACATGGCCTAGCCGATAATGCCATAGAGAAGCATAATCTGAGATCTCCTTAGAAGCTACTGAGACACTCCCAATAATCGTCTTTCCTTGCAGCAGATACAGCCCATTAACCATGTTGCCCTTCATGAAAACCA
This sequence comes from Ficus microcarpa, assembly GCA_025413485.1. Taxonomy (NCBI): domain Eukaryota; kingdom Viridiplantae; phylum Streptophyta; class Magnoliopsida; order Rosales; family Moraceae; genus Ficus; species Ficus microcarpa. Next base: position 3,269,204 of record CM046386.1, read on the forward strand.
TTGATCCCTTCACAATCTTCAAGCATCCATTCTCAGCCTTGAATTGGAAGCCTTCCGCATCAAGAGTACCAAGAGAAATCAAATTTCTCTTCAATTCTGGTACATGCCTCACGTTGAACAGCTTCCTTTGACACCCATCTGCCATGAGAATAGAGACAGTACCAACACCCACCACTTTGCACGCCTTGTTATTTCCAAGTAGCACTTGTCCAGAATCTTGTCTTTTGTAATTAACAAACCAAGACTCATGTGGCGTCATGTGGAAAGAACACCCTGAATCCAAAACCCAGTCATTTTCTGCTTTTGATTCAGAAACAGTAAGTACCTCCGCACTTTCATAGCCATCAGAGACAACATCAGCATCCCCTGTCTCCTTTGATTTGTTTGATGTCTTGTTCTTCCTCTCAGGGCAGTCCCTTTTGCAATGACCAACCTTGTGGCACTTGAAGCATTTCTTCTTGTTGTTCTTGGACTTGGATCTTGATCTCTCCTTTTCCTTGTGGTTGAAATCCCTCTTCTCTGGTCTTCCTCGAGCCATTAATCCTTCTGCCGCCTCTTCTTTAACCTCGGACTTCCTCTTTAATTCTTTGGACATTAAAGCCGATTGAACTTCCTCTAAAGTCAGACTCTCCCTGCCGTACAACATAGTATCTACAAAGTTCTCGTACTGTTCTGGCAAAGAACTCAGTAGAATCACGGCCTGATCTTCATCGTCTATCTTGACTTCAATATTCTCCAGATCTAAAATGATCTTATTGAAATCATCTAGATGATTAGCGATCGTCTTCCCTGGCGCCATCTGAAAAGTATGTAGACCCCTCTTCAGATACAGCCTATTCGCCAACGATCTCGTCATATAGAGATTTTCCAATTTCTGCCATACAGCTGCTGCAGATTTTTCCTTGGAAACCTCCCTTAAAACTCGATCTCCCAGGCTCAAGATTATCGCACTGTGTGCCTTTTCCAGCAAGTCCTTCTTCTCCGAATCAGACAAAGTACTCGGCAGATTCTTCTCTCCTCCAAGAGCTTCTTGAAGCCCCTGTTGAGCCAAGAGGGCTCTCATCTTCAACCTCCAAATCCCAAAGTCGTTTTTCCCTGAAAACTTTTCAATGTCGAATCTTGCAGATCCCATGGCTGATCAAGAACCAAAGCTCTGATACCAGTTTGTTGTAAAATACACTCAGAATCCTTACGCGGAAAAAGAAAACCCACAAGTGATTTAGAACACAAAACGACAGAAGAAGAAAATTGGAAGAAAACTGAATCTTTATTTCTGAGATTGTTCTTGAAGTTACAGACTTTCCCTTTCTGTGAATCCCAGAAAGAATCCCTAGTCTCAAACTCTCTTTCTAGAACTCTCTCTCTCTGTTTTTCCCGTTCTCTCTCTGTTCGGTACAAAAAATTAGCCTCTAGTTTATTTTTGGCTCCTTAAGACTATAATTTTCTCAGTCAACAAGTCAACACCTAGACTAGCTATTTACAGACCCAACCCAATAAACGGTACACCTCAGCAAATCCCCCTAGACTAATCAAGTTGACACCTGGCATTAACACCAACAAAACATGACAAGCATCCATATCAACAATATCACAAGTGACTTCATCCTTGTAAAACTTACTGGTTGAAAAAGGAACTCAACATACTTCATTAACATGAGTTTTGGCTCCCTTCTTAATCCAAGCTATCTTATACGGAGTTGGATGTGGTTCAGACTTTAACTTCAAGGCTTGTACTACGGCCTTATAAACAATATTTTCACAACTACCACTATCTATGATCACGTCACATACCTTTCAATTAATAGTACACCTTGTGCTGAGTATGTTATGACGTTGGGAGGGACTTTCTTGTCTTGGGAAAAAAGAGTAAACGTTGAACCACACAAACCACTGGCTCACCAACATCTCCTTCATTGATATCTGTTTCTTCATAGTCCTGGTCATTATCATCTTCATTACTACTATCTTCTCGTTGTGTACCATATCCACCGGCCTTCTACCAGGGCCCTCATGTGATTGGTGATCAGGTTGATTACACCTAAAGCATTTGCCTAGATTGGGCCTTGCATATGGATCCGTACTCCTATATCCCTGTTGTCCAAAGTTTTTAGTGTTCCCAGTACCTGTACATCTTTCTTCTGTCGAAATTGGGAAGATTGTTGAGCAGGGACTGAGTTAGTCTTGTTATTGTCCCAAGTAGTCTCAGTAGATGTTCTTCGATTGACTTGGCTAGGTTCTTGAGACGACCGTCCAGGGGCTGATGTTCTAAACAAAGGTCTATTAAGTTGCCCTTCAATTTTCAATGCAAAATTAACAGCGTCTGAAAGGGTCCAAATTTGTTAATTGCAACACTAATTTATCTTGAATAACCAATTTCAATCCTCCAATATATCGTGCCGCTTCTTGATTGTCAGTTTCATTGAGATTGTTTCTTGCATTCAGGGAGTAAAATTCATCTGTGTATTCACTGACAGATCCAGTGCCTAGTCAACAATTTTGATATTGCTGATAAAGTAGTTGCACACAGTCGACTGGCAAAAATCTAGCTTTTAATAATTTTTTCGTTTTGAACCAAGTTCGGACAGGTGGCTTACCTTGTTGTCTCGGATTCATTTGTAGTTGCTCCCACCATGCTGCTGCTCTGCCTATAAGCTTGTAGGCAACCAATTTAACTTGCCTCTCGGAGTTGATATTCATACATTCGAAGAAATTCTACTCATTATGCAGCCAATCCAAGAAATCTCAAGATAGAGATGGCCATCAAAACTAGCAAGATCGATTTTAATTTTTTAGTCCTGAAAATCGTCATGATATCGTTGATATCTAGGCAGATTAAAGTTTTGATTATTTTGTTGGTTTCTTGGCTGATATCCTGGAATGTCTTCTTGTATATGTCCACCATCGGCAATTCTCTCGAGCTCTTCATCGCTAGATGAATCATTAACTAGTCTTGGCGGGTTCACTTGCCGGTGTGCCCCACGTTGCAGGTCTTCCAGTTGATTTTGAACTCTGTGGTGTTGAAACATCCTTGGTGGAACCTCATCATCATATTTTTGGTTGGCACGTTGGTCTCCTATAGCTGGTAATCCAGCACCCCTTGGACCAATACCTTCGTGTTGTTGCTGTGGTTGTTGGTTGCCTCCAGTAGCCATAGCAGCTTTCATTTGTTGGATGTTCTGAATTGTACGATCCAAACCATCAAAACGATGCTCGACATTCCGCATCCGTTGTACAAGATTCCGAACAACAGCGGCAAGTTCATGCTGTCCATGTTCATCGACAATGGACGAATCTCTATTTGTGCTAGAATTGGCCATCTTCTCGGGTCAGATCCGTGGTCTCTGATACTAATTTGGTGCAGCGGAATAGAAAAGTTTGAAATTTATACTCTTTGAAGGAGTTAGGATAGAAAATACTTAAAATTAAGTCTGAAATTTATTGATATTAATGAGTAAAAACTTAATTGAGAACACACTAATAAGCCTTATTTATAGGCTATTTATTATATCCTAACTCATCTAGGAGACCTAATGCAAATAAAATATTTAAACCTAATCAAACTCAAATTGAATGTAAATAATAATAATAATAATAAAAAAATTGCAAACCTACTGTAACTTGGATCGTCCTATATCCTAATTTATGTGCATGAATGCAAAAATGTATACATCGTTGGGAAAAGAGTGACAATAATTTATTTTACATATCTTGTTTGGTTACCGATAATACTATGCATCTGTTTGGATCATAGGTTTAAACCAAAAACTTGGGATTTTAATTGAGAATCTAAATTAAATGTGTGTTTGACAAAGAAAAAATTAGTGCAACATGGATTTTTTTTAAAAAAAATATTAGGGATACCAATTCTAATATAAAATTTGGATTTACCGACCTATATAAGATGTTAATTGTCATTCTTTTATTTGAAAATGTTTAAAGGATTGCCTCATTAATTGATTTTAAGTACTAATAAAATATGACAACTTACTGTCACATAAGTTAGTACTCAAAAATTGGATTAGGGTTGATGTCCCTAGTTCTACTATTTTAAAAAATAATAATACTTAAAGCAAAAATATTACTCTTTTTTTAACTTATAAATGATAGATTCAAACTTTACACCTTACTATAAAGTTAGATATGAACTTATAGCTAGAATATGTCTGTAACTACGAAAATATTACACAATTTACCATTTTAAGTTTTAGCAATTATTTTTCTGCTCTAGTTGGAGCGTAATTGGTTCTAGAGGTGGGGGTCAAAACGAAAAGCTCGAATATATTGTGTTTGGTAATGGAGTGAATTTTATAAATGTTTTCCTTAGATTATTTTTTATAGTCAATTGCAGGGTCTAACACGTTTGGAAAAAAAAAATAATAATAAATAAATAAATAAAATTTTGACTGAATGATAATTAAAAAGCAGGCACCACGTCGGCAATGCTGTGAGATAATCAACGGCACAGAAGGAGTTGACAAACTGGTGAAGCTCCAAATATGAGGCTGCAATCCCTTTGAGAGTGTGACTCCTCCCAATTAGAAATATTCCCATATATTATTAATTGTGAATACCACTTTTGACATATATATTTTCCTAAGGAACGTCGTCAGGTTTATTTGAAATAAATTAGACTAACGCTGCCAACGCAAAAGGATCAGTGCCTTCGAGGAAGGAGAGGAGGCCGAGGAAAAAGGAGACAAAAAGAAAGGAAACGAGAGGAAAGTTCAGAGTAAAAAAATTTTTTTTATTTTTTTATTTTTTTGGCTTTTTCTCTTGTCCACCAGCATTTATTTGAGAGACCTTGGGGGACTGGCTCCCCATCATTGACTTGCCACGCGCCAAGTGCAAGGGGAGCTTTAACCGGTTATTTCTGGGGTAAAGGAAGCGTACCACTCCTTTCACATATCCCGATAATTGCACTTTAGTAAAAGAGAGAGTAAAAGTTACTATCAAAGTCTCTCAACTTTTAATAAAGATGTCAATTAATTTTTAAAATTTTTTTTTATAGATTAGTCTTTAAATTCTTAAAAAGTTATATATATTGGTTTTTTTTTACCACTGACATCTAAGAACTCTCAATTTGTCATTAAAGGATCTGATTTTACCTTTAAAATACTAAACTACCCCTAATAAATTATACTAATAATTTTTTTAAAACAAAAAAAAAGTAATTTTTTTGGCTTTTTCTTTAGTCCCCAGCATTTATTTGGGGGACCGGTTCCCCATAGTTGACTTGCTACACGTCTAGTGAAAGTGGAGCTTTAACCGGTTATATCGGGGTTAAAGGACGAGTACAACTCCTTTCCCATATCCCAAGAATTGCACTTCAGTAAAATAGAAAGGGTAAAAATGCTAGAAAAGTCTCTAAATTTTTAATAAAAATACTGATTAATCTTAAAAAATATATATTTTTTAATTGACTTATCCTTAAATTCTTAAAAATTTATATAAATTAGTCCTTTTAACTGATTGACCTCTAAAAACTCTCAATTTTCCGTTAAAGAATCTGATTTTACCTTAAAAGTACTAAACTACCCGTAATATATCATACTAATCATTTAGGAAAAAAAAAAAAAAAAACCCTCTTGTTCACCCTTGTCCTCTCCTTCTTTGGGCAAAAACTTATAGTTTGTTCGGTGAGTTAATTTAACTTAAATTAAATTATTTTTTTTATCTTAATTTTTATCTTTTTTTGAAAAGTTAATAAAATTATAATTAATTTTTAAAAAATTAATCAACTCAAATTAAAAAATTTGAACTCAAACCGTTTCACTAAACATAACTTTAAAAAGCCAAGCAGATAAAAAAATTCCACTCTATCATTTATCTTTTCTCTTCTCCACTCAAACCCAACATATCAATAATTCTAATTATGCCATGTATGAAGGAAGACCGGAAGTTGCTCGCGATCTCGCATGGTGGCAATGCGCTGTCTTTGTTCGGGGAGGAGCTCGTCCGCAAAGCTAGGTTCACGGGGCCAGGGTTCACGGATCTAGGTTCACAGAAAACACAACAAATCCTCAGCCCAACGCCCCCCTCGTGCTGTCGCTGCGAACTCGGAGCTCGCTGCGAACTCGGAGCTCGCCGCTGTAACACCCGGAATTTTCATGGACTTGTGATTTCCTTATTCATAAGAAATTAGAAGTCCGTATGATGTGTTTATAAGATATTTGATGGAAAATTATGAATGGCCATGAGAAATTCATAATTTTATTAGCCAATGTTAGAATTCTCATTAAATCGGCTATGAGACTCAAAATAGAATGCCCAAGTTAGCAAACGGCATTTTGAGTCGAAAAGAACGAAAAATGATGTGATCTTTTGAAAGTCAAATGTTTGACCAAAAAGTCAAAGTTTGACCAAGGACGGGTCAAAACGTTGACTCTACAATATGATGAAATGCAATATAACAAGAGACTATGAACACATTCTTTTGATCAAATTAGCAAGAATAAACCTTAAAACCACCCTAAAAATCAAGCACACTAAGTTAAGGATTAAGGGCAAAAAGGTCTCCGAAAAATAAGAAAGAAAGTTTTTCGGTCTGATTTTTATACAGAAAAATTTTGGACCGAAGTACATTATGAGAATACGGAGCACAGTATTGGAAATAATTGTGCAACACAAAAAAATGGACAATTTGGTGAATCAACCAAATAAGGCCCTTGTTTTTAAGGGATGACTTCATGAAGATGACCTCACAAGGGTGAGCTAAGCATGCGAAAGGTGGAGGCTTCCCCACCACACAACATTTGACCACCTCATGGGAAAGGAAAGGTGCATGAACCTCCACAGCTTCCCTCTAGCCTTGGCCAGCCACTTGCCACATGCCCCCCCCCCCCTTTGATGTGTTTTCCAAGCCTCCCCTCCCCTATAAATACCCCCCCATAAATCCCATTCTTTTTAATCAAAAAAGGCAGCCAAACTCTTGCCATTTTTCTACTCAAAAAACCGTGGGTAAGGAGGAGAAAAAGAGAAGAGAAAATCAAAAATTTTCTTAAGGCTTTTACTCCTTAGGTGTTCGGCTTAGCTAGGAGGAACCAAGAAAAAAAATTTGGAAGCTTGGAGACCCATTTTGGGCAGCCAAAACCGTGGGTTTGGGAAGAGAAAAAGGAGATGAAATCTGGAAATTTTTGAGGGGAAAATCTTGGGGTAGAGTTCGGCTTTTGAGAGGAACCAAAAGAAAAATTTTTGGTGGCCAACCAAGGGTGCAGCCGTGTGGGTAAGGAAGCCAAAAAGAAGGAAGAAGTTTTGGGATTTCAAACCCTAACTTGGGTTTAAGGTAAATCTTGACCCAAATCTTTCAATTAAGTTCAAGTTGAGCATCTGTATTTGTGATTCAAGTTGGATTTGTAAGGACATAAGTCCAATTTAATTTTCAGCCCTAGATTTGTAAGTGTGTGCTTGATTAGGTGATTAGGGTTGGTTGGCTTGTTCATGATGTTGCTTGCATGATTTTTGTGCTTAAAAAATTGTTAGGATGCATGCTAGATGTGATTGGTATGTCCCCTCATTTTAGGTCACAAAATCTACACAAAGCAGTGGCTGATTTGGCTGCTAGATAAGGGTGAATGTTGATGCTTGATTTAAGGGATGCAAAAGCTAGAACACCATGCAGCCAAGCCTAGGACAATCGGTTTTAGGGGCTGCATGGGTATGTTGGATTAGCATGAATGAATGTATGGGACGTTAGAAACGCTGCTTGATTTATGTATAAGCTCCCGATATGATCGGTCGAGATAGATTCCGAGAAATAGGACGTAAACCAGACTAAGCAACCGAAACTGCCAGTTCAGATTCAAAATTGGCCAATTTCGGGAAAGTGGAATTTTAAGGCCCTTAGAGGCCGAATTGGGTAAAACTTAAAACACGAAAGTTTTTTGGAAGGCTTTTTCCTAGAGAACATCACGGGCAGAATCTCAAAATAAGGCTCCAAAGGCCTCCATTTTTATGAAAACCCGTGGCTGATTCCCAGACTCAGTTTTCACCCAGTTTTCCAGAGTCAGCCAGTTTCAAACGAAAACTAGTACTAATACAGGCAGAACTGGATTTTTCATAAAACACAAAAGTTTTAGCTTTTTTCGAGAGTTACAACTTTCATGAAGACAAGTTTTTCAAATTCGGAGTCGATTTTTAAACTGGTACTGTTTTCTCAAGGACTATGCAGGGAACCGAAAATTCCTGCACACGATTTTCTAAAGCTAGTTCAGAAAAACTGTTTTTCTTCTCAAAAATTACTGTTTTGACTATGAAACTGTTCCAAAGGCAGTTTCTAGCCTTAAATGATTTTTATAAGGATCTGTTCCGAAAACAAGAATTTTTATAAGTTAAGTTAAGGGTTTTGAAATTTTTCTCAACTCTTTCCAAGTTAAGAAGAGAAAATAAGATTTCCTTTAAGCCAAGTGTTTTCAAGCGATTTTCAGTCCTTAACGATTTTAAGGAGCCTATTTTAAGAAAATGAATTTTTACAAAGTAAGAAAGGAGTTTTTGGGATTTATTTACCCAAAACTTTAAGAATGAGATTCTAAAGTATTTAGACCAAATGATTTTAAAGTTGGAAATTTTCTTCAACTTTTTCATGTTAAGAAGAGAACTGGAATTTTGAGGCCAAAGTTGTTAAAGGATAAGAAAATAATGTTTTCAAGAAAAAAATGGAATTTTCAAGCTAAGGGTTAGTAAGCGAATCGATTACGAATGGTAACCGGAAGTTGTATCCGAGTTACTGGGCTAAGCTCAAAACCCAACGTTTGACCCAAGGGGGTTGACCCTAGTTGACCACATGTTGACTTGGGTTGACCAAAAGTTTAATCTTTAGAGTTACCCAATATAACCCTAAAGGATACCAAGATTAATGAATTGGGCTAAGACTTAAGATTATTGATAAGATAATAACCCAATGGATTACGGACCAAGTAAAAGTAAAACATAAGCCCAAGAAGAAGGAAGTGACCAATCAAGTTTAACAAGAGGTATTAGAGGGGACATACAGCACATACAACTAGGGTTGTTCAGTTCATGGATGTTGGTTAGGATACCAACATCATATATCATGATTATGGTAAGATAAGATAACCTTATCTTACACCATGATTGAAACAGGAATAGGAACCCGTTGATACATCACAAGGAATGATACGTCAAGAGCGTAGGACCTCAGGTAAGTAAAAACCTCACCTGTAGTATGGAAAATAGTAATGTATTTTCAAATATGCAATGCTAAGTTCAAATGCCATGTTTAAATGCTATGTTTAGATACTATGTTTAAATGCTATGTTTTTTAAAGATGCCATGTTTTAAAGATATTATGTTTTTAAACAGGCCATGATTTAAAGAATTTCAAGTTTTAAAAAATGTCATATTTTAAAGAACGCCATGTATTAAAGAGGCCATGTTATGTTGAAATATGCCATGTGCATGTATAAGATATGATTTTGTGACATCATGAGGTATGATCACCAATGATAAACCACTTGGTAAAAATACACAAGTAAAGTGTCGTACCAACCTCCCATCAGGTGGACGGTTTTCATGTTCAAGTTCAAGTTATAATTATCAACCCTTCGTTGATGCGAGAGGGTGTAATCGATCATGTTTCCCAGAACTGTTAGGGACCTTGCAAACCCTAACTTTATCTGGAGACGCGCTATATCTTTTGGTACGTACACAAGGGGCCCATATGTTAAATAAAGATAATAAGTTAAGATTAATAAAAGATGCATAAATGAACATAAATGGTTCATGCATATGTTATATGATGATGTATGTTTTCAAGATGTTAAAATGGAAAATGTTTTTGTGAGATTAAAGTTTGTACTTGCTGAGCGAAAGCTCATTAGATATATTCCATATTGCAGGTAGAGATAAAAGGCCTGTAGCTTTACTTGGTGAGCTTGGAGACGATGCAGCAAGTGAAGGGCGGAGTGGGATACCACTACGCATAATTTCCGCACTATATTTAAGTTATGAAGTTTTTCAAGTATGTTTAAATGTGAAGTTACGTTATGTATGTATGTACTATTTTCAAGTCACGAATTTAAAACGAAATTCAAGTTTTCAAGTTTTAAAAGTAAGAAAAGAAAAAAAAAAAAATTGATCCTGAAATTTTCTAAAAAGGTTAAGTGTTTTAAGACTAAGGTTTAAGACAAACAAGTAAGGTGACGGTCCCCCACTCGCGTGGTCTACCCTACGTGGGTGGTCGGGGCGCCACAGCCGCGAACTCGGAACTCGCCACCCCGCCTTCCACAGTCTTTGTGAGCTCGGAGCTGACCACCCAAAACCACCGCCGACCTACCACAACCCACTGCGACAAACTCGCCCCCTACCCATTGACAGATTTGGGTCAACCCACTAAGGGGTATTACTTGACTGAAAGAGTTTTCATATTATGGGGAGCTTCCCCTTCCAACATCTGACTTATATACAGGTCAACATCGACTTAAGAAGCCCTTTTGTACAGACCGAGATACGGAATAATGGAGCTCCTGGCTAGGAATTCAATGCATGATCCGAGAAAATGATAAAAGAATTCTCAACCTCGAGGACCGCGAAATGGTCAGTCGATATGGAAATACTCTCTAGCCCGCACAAGCTCCTTATATATTTTTGATTTTTTTGTTTTAAAATTAATATTTTACTAAATTACCCCTCTGATTATATCTATGTGCAACTCAAGTGACATGGATCCGTTTAGTTTTAGACGGCTGTTAGGTTGGACCTCATTTTGCACCATTTATAGAAATTTAGGGACTAACCAATTAAAAAAAAAAAAGTTTGAGGATTAGTTGATACTCTCATTAAAAACTCACGGACCGACCAATTAAAAAAAAGTTTGAGGATCAGTTGATACTCTCATTAAAAATTCATTAAAAACTCACGGACCAAACAATTAAAAAATAATTTGAAGATCAGTTGATACTCTCGTTTAAAATTCATGGACCATTATAGTAATTTACAAAAAGAGAAATGGAGGTAAGGACTATAGTGTAATTTTGACCCGTTAAACTAATATTGTACGCATTCTTTCATGTGTCACATTCAATTTTAAGCTCGGAGACTGTGGAAGAGCCCTTTAAGGGAAAGAAAACATATGTGCTCAGGTTAAACTTCCTTTGTCGTTTGCGAGAAAAGAAAGAGAGTCCAATATATAAACCTTCATACTTCTGCAATTATCTTTCAAATTTTGTATATTTAAATAATAAAACATGTAATTTTGGAATCATAGGGTTTATCCTTTTTTTTTTTAATTTTTTTAAACTGGAATTTTCTAATTTTAATTAAGATTTTAGAAAAGAAATTTAAAAAAAAATTGACGGTTCAATAGTCTTTTCTATTTTTTTAGAGAAAGAGACAAATAACAAGATTTTTTTGAATAGAGTAATAATAATTAATAACTTAAAATTATTAATATAGTAATAAATTTTATAATCAGATTTATATTCACATACAATATTAAAAGTACCTACTCTCCTGCTCTCTCCCTCCCATCCTCTCTCTTTCCTCTCTAACTTGAAATTATGTAATTAGCAAGTGTGTTATTTATTAGAAAATTTTAGGATTCATTTATGAAAACATGTTTACATTTCATCTTTAAAAAAAAGAAAAAAAAAAAAAAAAAAAAAAAAAACCTTGACTGTAAACTTAAAAAATGCTCATAAAATTTTTAAAATGGTACAGTTATACAATTTTTTTTTATTTATTTTGAGAATATTCAAATCCTAACCTCCTAGATGGGCAATCACTAAAGGTTCGTTTGGTGTTTAGGGTTGAGTTTAAGATGAGGTGAAATTTTTAAGTTTTAATTTATTGACTTTTTAAAAATTAGTTATAAATTTTGTTGACTTTTCAGAAAAAAATAAAAATTGAGATGAAAAAGTACAGTTTAATTTGAGTTAAACTTAGATGTCAAACATAAGCTAAAGGTTTATTTGGTGTTTGGGTTGAGTTTGAAATGAGATGAGATTTTTAAGATTGAGTTGGTTGAGTTTTTAAAAATTAGTTATAAATTTTATTGACTTTTCAGAAAAAGATAAAAATTAAAATAAAAAAGGTATAATTTAGTTAAAATTAAACCCGAATGCGAAACAAAAGCTAATATTTTATTTCTAAAACGACAAAAGTAGCACAGAGAGCGGTTAAGTAAACCCCCTCTTTCTCTTATTTTTTAATTTTATTTCTTTTAATCAGAGGAGTAAGCTTTTTTTGGTCAAAGTCTTTACGAAATCATGAAACGTCAACACAAGAAACTCAGAAATTCCGTTCGCACTACAAAAACTTTTCTCGGTCGAAGTCTGAAGTCTCCTCAGTATTATTTGTCGACTATCTCAGATTTTTTTAATTATTATTATTATTATTACGCATGCAATGTACAAATTAGGTTCTATCAATGTGAAAAGAAAAACAATATATACACACACACACATAGATATGATTTACACGTAATGACTTGGCCAGCTCTGACTCTGGTCACTAAAATTTCGCATTACTTGGAAGCCAACAGAGAAGAAATAACGTCCCAAAGTTGAGTTTGACTAAGTGGGGATAGAAACTTCAAGTCTTCATTGATGCATCCAATCCTTTATATATGTAAATATATATATATATATATATATATATTATGTGCGTGTGTTAGCTTATAAAAGTGTGTTCAGATGTTTAATTTCTTTGCATTCGTACTTCGCTTTC
>CM046386.1:3281984-3306984 GCA_025413485.1 Ficus microcarpa
AACGGAGCTTGTGTTCCCACACTGTTGCAAGACCAAGGACCAAGACCATGACCGTGACCTTCGAATCTTTAAGATACAATTGGAGCTTATAATCCCAATCGAGTGTTCTCTCTCAGCACCTCATCATGTCTCCCACGATCACGTTGCTCATGATAATGACAACGTTACTATTCAATACGTGTGTACACATATAGATGGAGAATTATGAGAACATGGATATAAAAATAAAAAATAAAAAATACCCTACGAACAGGACTATGTTTTTAAAATGTGATTTTGTCAATTGTGCTAATTTTTTGGTTTTTTTTTTTTTTGACCAATTTTCGATTAGATCTAACGTATATAATAATTTGTGTGAAATAAAAATTAAAATTAAAACACGTTGCTACTTTCCATGTAAGAAAACCATAGTTAATAAAATAAAACATTGAGCTTTTCATCAAAGATACTTCTTAGGACTTAAAATATTTTATTTATTATTTATTTTTTTTTAAGGAAAAACTTAGATCATTTCATTTATATAAATTGGCTCTAACAATTGGTCCTAAAAGACAGGGTACCGAATCAATCCAAGTAACATCACAATCAAACAAAAAACCAGAATTAGCTAAATAGTGAGCTACTAAATTTCCATCACAAGAACCGTGGCATACATTGCCACTATAAATTAAGAAAGCTTCTCTAATATCTTCAATAATCAAAGCTTGAAAAGCTTTTGCAGCCGGTGAAGTGATAGCTCAAATCACATTATTTACATCCGATTCAATGACACAATTCTGTAAACCACATTTGTGGGCCAGCCTTGTCCCTTCGTGTATTGCCAAGCACTCAGCTATGCGAACCGAGAAAGAGCCAATACTGGATTAAAAAAAGCACCCAAAATAACACCATTCTCATCTCTGGCAACCTCCCCAATACCAGTATATTCCTTGTCCCTCCGAACCTCAACATCTACATTAATTTTGATCAAGCGTCCCACCGGCGGTCTCCAACTCGTACATGTTATGGTTTTCTGAGCCGAATCGGCCTTATCAATCGCATAGCAGGACTTTCGATTAGATTCAATTGAACAACAAACAAAAAATTAAATTATTTCAAACATATTCCCCGCCGTAAATTATAAGTTATGCTTCATGATACAATTGATAGATTATAAGGGAAATAATGCCAAATAATCATTAAAATCCTAACCAACAACGTAAACGTTTTTATAGTTGTGTTCACACCAAATAATGGTTACACTTGCGTACTTCTTATCTGTCTCTTCTAAATTTGAACAAATATTTTATAATTGACAATTTGAATAATATTATTTGACAATCGCCAATGGCTATTAAATTCCACCTAATCACATATGTAAGAGTAAGAATAATAATTAGCATGGACTTAAATTGGATTTGAAGGAAAAAACAATTTTGGTCCGATGGGTTGAAATTATGAACTACAAAAAGCTCTTGTTGACTTGACTATACAAAACTTATGGTGTTGAACACAATTTCCCACCTTTGACTATTTTGATATTTTTCTTAACACTACACTTTTTATTATTATTATTTTTGTAACAATGTCAGGGGACATCAATATGTTAAACATCACTCACAAAGACGGATGGGACTCACAAGTGGGATCCACCTCTTTATTAGTGTGATGTTCAATATCATTAAAGCTTTAAAGTATTTTTTATTTTCATCCTAACAAAGTTATGCACCTATAATAGAAGACCTACTGTGTATATATACATATTTTTCTCCCCTTGCATTGTTTTTACATGATAGATTTTAATTTCTTTTTATTTTTTTCCCTCTTTCCGTTGTTTTTGCATGATAGAATAGTAACGATTTCTAATTGTCCCTGTCCGTTTTTTCTAATTTATTTATTTATTTATTGTTCTCAACTTGCCGTTTCCTCTAAAGTCATAATCCAAAAACTGTGCCAACGCGTCTATGTAGATGAACAAGCTTCGAAATGTCCACACACAACCCCCCTCCGTCGTATATATTATATAACCCGTTATTATTGTCAAAACCCAAAACCTATCACCATCTCTCCAGATAGACGACAATCACTACTAATCGTAGAGGCTAGAGCCACCGGTGGAAGAGCACTCCATGACGTGGCTCACCGGCGCCGGTGACTCCCTTTGCAATCTCTTCCAGTCCGACAAGAAAATGACGACGGCGACCTCAACCCCTCTCGGAATCCTTTGCTTCGAAGCAGCGAAAACGATGTCCCGCCTCGTATCCCTCTACCGATCCCTCTCCGACGACGAGATTCGGAGGCTGAGGATCGAGGTCGTCAGGTCCGCCGGCGTGGCGTACTTGAATTCCAGAGATGAAGATCACCTCCTCCGCCTCGCCTGCGCCGAGCTCCTCGACGACCTCAACCATGTCGCCGCCTCCGTCGCTCGCCTCGGAG
The DNA here is from genome assembly GCA_025413485.1 of Ficus microcarpa. Lineage (NCBI taxonomy): Eukaryota > Viridiplantae > Streptophyta > Magnoliopsida > Rosales > Moraceae > Ficus > Ficus microcarpa. The sequence continues at coordinate 3,284,400 of CM046386.1, forward strand.
AGAAATGCTCGGACACCAACCGCGGACTTCTCCGGTTCGACCTCCTCCACGGTGGCCTAAAGCTAGGGCTCATCGATTCAAAGAAAATCAAATTCCGATCGAGAAATGTGCAGATAATTGTGAAGAAGATGGAGAGATTGGTCTCCGTAACAGCGAATCTCTACTCAGCGTGGGAATCGCTATCGGAATTAGAGCATTCCGAGAAAAAGATCAAAGAATGGGAGATTGCGAACATCGATCTCTTTCACGAGAAGATCTTCTCGCTCCAAAAACAGGTTCAGAGCTACAAGGAAGCCTCTCTCTGGAGCAAGACGTACGACGAAAGCCTCGGCCTCATGGCACGACTGGTCTGTGTCGTGTACGCCAGAATCTATGTTGTTTTCGGATCTTACTACATTTCAGGCTTGCAATGTTCTCCGACGGAGTATTGCCTTCTCGAGGAACGGAACTTTCACCTGCAGAAAAAGAAACGGGCCTGGAAAACAACCAGCCCAATGGGCCTGGCCCGGTTTTACAGTTTTGATAGAATCCCCGGCGGTGAGATTGGGAAGAGTGAGGGCGTGTACCGATTGGCTCCGCAATCGACGGTGGGTGGCTCCGCGTTGACGGTGCGGTACGCGAACGTGATCATGTTGGTGGAAAGGTGTCTCTACGCGCCGGAGACGGTGGATAAAGCCACGCGTGACGGTTTGTACGAGATGCTTCCGGAGAGTTTGAGGAGAACGGTTAGAGCGAAACTGAGGAAGCGATGGGGGGAGGAGGAGGAGAGAGGGCGTGAAGGCCACGCACTGGCGGAGGGGTGGAGGGACGCAGTAGAGGAGATGATGACGTGGCTGGCGCCTCTGGCCCACGACACGATGACGTGGCAGGCGGAGAGGAAGTTGGAGAGGCAGCAGAGGTATTTTGGCGGCGTGGGGAAGTCGGTGCTGTTGATGCAGACTTTGCATTTCTCGGACTTGCAGAAGACGGAAGCCGCCATTGTCGAGGTGTTGGTCGGGTTGAGTTGTGTCTTTCGGTACGAGAATCTACGGCGTTCCGGTGATCATCATCATCATCGTGATCATCCTAGCCATGTCCAAGTACCAGTTGGAGCTCGATATAATAGTAAGACTTGGTCGTGACGGTTAATTAAGTTTTAACTAGTTTCTTTTTCTCCCTTGAGGAGAAGGTTTAAAAGTACTTTGAAGAGTACATACTTTTTTATGGAGCAACGGTGTTCAGCATCATGTTAATAAGAGATGAGACACACTTTTTTATTAATTATGATGCTGAGCGTTCAAAATACCCGAATATTTTTCATATATATAGGACAGTGGAAAAATATGAATGTAAGTGGTGATAGTTGATTCACTTTAGCAACGGACAAAATTAAATTGTGCTTTGTATATAATTTAATTTAATTTGGGAAGAAAGTTACTCAAACTGAGGTATGGGGGTTCTATTCTTCTTAGTAGTTTTAGCTCATATGGCTCGTCGCATAGATTGTAGTATGATGATAGGAGTGACAATTACGAAGATATTTATATCTATATCTGTATAAATTTACTTTTTTTTTTGGGGGGTGAAATACAAAGAGTTGCAAATTAGGAACAGATAATTTTGAAGGAGGAAAGCTGTGTATTAATGTTCGTACTCTATTTTTTTTTTTAAATAATAATATACTCAAAAGAATCCTTCTTAAAAGGATATTTTTTTTGAGATTATATCAACAAAAAAATTTATTAGGCACACTAATTTTAATTCTTACATTTTAACATTAACCTACATGGCATACAAGTTGTGTTCCTCTATTGGAAAATATTTTAAATATTGTCATATTAATTGATTGCATCTACAATAAAAATATAAACATGAGCTGGTATTTAAAAAATTGAGATTAAAGTTGTATCCCTAACACTACTTTGTAAACAGGTATTTATGAATCAAAAGCTCATATTTTTCAGTTTGAGAATGTATGTTTGAGACTTCTCTTGTGAGTTCATCTTAATCTAATATCTACGAGGGTTAGAGAGAAGAAGAAGAAATTTGAGATTGTTAAGAGATTGAGCTTGTGACGCCCCCATCCCCCACCTGACACCCACGCGGGGCCGACCGCGCGGATGCGGGGTGCCGGGACCGTCACCTTCATACATAACTTATTATACTTTGAAAATGCGGAATAAATTTTTTTTTTTTTTTTTAAACTTCTTTTGAAACTTGAAAGCTTAAACTTCTCTTTTGCTTGAAACTTGAGACTTCATCTTAAAATCTTGACTTGAAGTCCATGCACAACTTGTGCATCATACTTTGAACATTTCATACATAATTAACTTCATATTTAACATACATGAAAAACTTCATAACTTAAACATAATGCGGAAAATCTTGCGTAGTGGTATCTCACACCGCCCTTCACTTGCTGCATCTCTCCAAGCCCACCAAGTAAGGCTACAAGCCTTTTTATCCCTACCTGCAGTATGGAATATATCTGATGAGTTTTCGCTCAGCAAGTACAAACGCGATCTCACAAAACATTTTCATTTAAACATCTTGAAACATACTTCATCATATGCATGAACCATTTATGTCCATTTATGCATTTCCTTTTTACTTGTACTTATTTTTTATATGGGCCCCATAGTGTACGTACCCTTAACATATAGCGCGCCTCCAAATACAGTTAGGATTTGCAAGGTCCCTAACTGCTCTGGGAAACATGAGTGATTACACCCTCCCGCATCAACGAGAGGGTGAATCCATAATTTGAACATAAAAATCCTCCACCTTGGGGGAGGTTGGTACGACACTTTACTTGTGTATTTTTACCAGGTGGTTTATCATTAGTGAACATACCTTATGATGTCACAAAATCATAACTTATAATGCACATGACATATTTTAACATAACATGGCCGCTTTAAAACATGGCATCGTTAAAATACGGCAGTCTTTAAAATTCTTTAAATCATGGCCTCATTTAAACATAATAGCTTTAAAACATAGCATTTTAAAAGCATAGCATTTCAACATAGCATTTAAACATAGCATTTAAACATAGCATTTCATATTTGAACATACATTACTATTTTCCATATCACAGGTGAGGTTTGTACTTACCTTAGTTCCTACGCTCTTGACGTAACATTCCTCGCGATATCTCAACAGGTTCGTATTCCTGTTTCAAAGGAGGTGTAAGATAAGGTTAACTTATCTTACCATAAGCCATGGTATATGATGTTGGTATCCTAACCAACATCCAGGAGCAATCCTAGATGTGTGTGTTGTATGTCCCCTCTAATATCTCTTGTTAAACCTGATTGGTCACTTTCTTCTTCTTGGGCTTATACTTTACTTTTTTTCTTGGTTCATAATCCATTGGGTTATTATCTCTTCAATAACCCTAGGTCTTAGCCCATTTCATTAATCTTGGTATCCTTTAGGGTTATATTGGGTAACCCTAAAGTCAACTTTTGGTCAACCCAAGTCAACATGTGGTCAACTAAGGTCAACCCCCTTTGGGTCAAACGTTGGGCTTTGGGCTTAGCCCAGTAACTCGGATATAATTCTGGTTACCGTCCGTAATCGGCTTGTTTACCCATTTTACCTTAAAAACTCCATTTCCTTATTTTTGGAAAACATTATATAATTATCTTCCAAAAATCTATTTATTTGCTTGTAAAAACTCTTACTTCCTTTCATCTTAAAAATACTTGGCCAAAATCATCATTTTCTTTACTTCTTGGAAAAACGTGGAATTTCAATTTCAAACCTTAAAATTCCACTTCTCTTCTTAACTTGAAAAATCTTATTTTCCTTTAACTTATGGAAAATTCCATTTTTCTTCTTAACTTGAACACTTTGGGTGAATAATCCCAAAAACTCTTTTCTTGTCTCGTAAAAATTCATTTTCTTAAAACTGAGTTTCATAAAATCATTGAGGACTGAAAACTGTCATTGGAACAATTTTCATAGTCAAAACAATGGTTTAAAGACAATTTTACACTTTTTAGAAAGCCTTTGTAAAACCAAAGTGCTGGAAATTTTCGGATTCCCTGCGCACTCTTCGTAAAACAATCCCAGTTTAAAAATCCGTTCATTATCTGAAAAACTTGTCTTCACGAAAGTTGTAGCTATCGAAAAATGCTAAAACTTTTGTGTTTTGCATAAAACCCAGTTATGGCTAGATCAGTACCAGTTTTCGTTTGAAACTGGCTGATCCTGAAAAACGGAGTGAAAACTGGCCCCAGGGATCAGCCACGGGTTTTCATAAAAATGAAGGCCTTTGGAGCCTTATTTCGAGATTCTGTCTACGCTGCTCTCTAGTAAAAGTTGTTCCGAGCAACTTTAGTGTTTTAACTTTTACCCCATTCGGCCTCTAAGGGCCTTATATTTTCACTTTCCCGAAACTGGCCAGTTTTGAATCCGAAATGGCAGTTTCGGTTGCTTAATCCTTTTTACATCTTAGTTCGCGGATTCTAACTCGACCGATCACATCGGGAGCCTATACATAAATAAGCAACGTTTTTAACGTCCCATACATTCATTCTTGCCCATCCATCACACCCATGCAGCCCACACAAGCCGAAAACCCTAGACTTGGCTGCATGGTGTCTTGCTCTTGGATCCTTTAAACTAGCATCACATTCATCTTTTTCCTTCAACCAAATCAGCCACTGCCTTAGGGCTGATTTGTGACCAAAATTTAGGGGACATTACCAACACATCTAGCATGCATCCTAACATTTTTCAAGCATAAAAATCATGCAAGCAAATCATCACAAATAAGCCAACCAAACCCTAATCCTAATCAAGCACATACACCGAAATCTTGGCTAAAAAAGAGATGAACTTATGTCCTTAAAAACCCATCTTGAATCACCATAAAAATACTTAACTTGAGCTTAAATCCAAGATTAGTTCAAGAAATTACCTTAACCCAAGTTAGGGTTTGAAAATCCCTTTTGTTCCTCCTTGATCCTTGCTCACGGATTTGGCTCCACCAAGGGACCCGAAATCCTTCCTTTTGGTTCCTCTCCAAAAGCCGAACTCCACACATGATCTAGCCCTCAAAATTTCCAGATTTTCTCCTCATCTTTCACTCCCCAGAAGCCACGGTTTTGGTGCCCAAAATGGGTCTCTATGGCTCTCAAAATCTCTCTTGATTCTCCCTAGCATAGCCGAACAACACACAAGCACAAGCCCTTAGATTTTTTTCCAGATTTCTTTCCTCTTTCTCTCCCTCTCTCCCACGGATTTTGAGCAGCAATTTTGGCAGAGTTTTGCTACATTTCTTCAATAAAAAAATGTGGGTTTTCTAGAGGGGTATTTATAGAGGAAAGAGGGAGGCTTGGTTGTCTTGCTTTTTCCCTCAAAAAATGGCTTTATGCCATATCTTTCTTTTCCCTTAGCTGGCCGAAAATCCAAGGGAGGGAATGGGGTTGCTTGCTGTCGAAAATGAGGAGAGGAAAGGGGGGAACATGCATCAGATTTTGTGGAGGGAAAAGGGGAAGAGGTTAGCTTGCATTGGTGGCTTTGTTGACCAACTTTTTCTCCTTAAATCAAGGCTTTATCACATGCCTTTCTTTTCCTTGAGTGCAGTCGAATATTGAGGGGAGAATGGGCTGTCTTGTGTCCGGATTTTTGGGGGAGTAGATGGCTGATTGGTTGGCCATGGGGAGGGCTGTTGACTGAAAATTTGGACAGCCAAGTGGCATCCAATGGGTGATCACTTTTTCCTCAAAAATAGGCTTTTTCTCTTCCTTTCCTTGTGCTTGCCGAATCTAGAGGGATGTGGGGCTGTTGGCTGAAAAATTGGAGAGCCAAGTGACACTTGATTGGGTGATGGAGAGGACACCACACCTTACCAATCTAGTTCACTTCTAGTTAGATCTCAAAGGGGACATCATTCCTTAATTTAGGGCTTTTCCTTGTCCTTGTTCATGTGGTTGCCGAATTTCTTGGGCATGTGGGGAGGGGTGTTGCCGAAAATTGAGAGTAAGGAGAAGGGCTAGATGGGTTCTAGAATCCTTCTAGAATTTCTTTCAAAGCCACCTAAGGCTTGTGATGTGTCACACACATGTAATCATCCCTTAAATCATGGGTTTTGTTGTCATTTTTCTTCTTCAAAATTAATTCATTCTCCTTTCGTTTGTGTCACACAGATATTAAAAATACTATGCTCCGTAATTTGGTCCAAAATTCTTCCATGTAAAATTGAACCGAAAACTTTCTTTCTCCAATTTTTCGGAGACCTTTTTGCCCATTAATCTTGATTCGGTGTGCTTGATTTCTAGGGTGGTTTTTACGGCTTATTCTTACTTTCTTGACCATAAAAAGTTTTTGCAGTCTCTTCTTACACTGCATTTCATCATTTTTCGAGGTCAACATTTTTGACTCGTCCTTGGTCAAACTTTGACTTTTTTGGTCAAGATTAACTTTTTCGGTCAAACCTTTGACTTTCTTAAAATTACTTCCTTTTTCATTCTTTTTCTTTCCTTTTCGTTCTTTTTGACTCAAAATGCCGTTTACCAACCTCGGCATTCTATTCCGAGTCTCATAGCCGGTTTAAAAGAAAATTCTAACCTTGGCTATGAATTTCACATTACTATTCATAATTTTCCATGAAATATCATAAAAACACAACATGCAGACTTCTAATTTCTAACAAAAAGAGAAATCTTAAGTCCATGAAAATTCCGGGTATTACAGAGCTTTCATCTTAAAAGGTCAACCTATTAAGTGGAGTGACCTATGAGTACCCTAATATGTCTATTATTGTTGTTATATATTTACAATATGAGACTTGAGTTTTTTTTTTTTTTTTAATTCTTAACACACTTCCGCAAGATGGTTTTCTCTTTGAAGTCACCAATTTTGTATTAGATAGATTGAGCTACTCACCTAAGTTTGTAAGGCACTAATACCAACTTGAAATTTGAGATTCAAATAATTTTTATTCATAAACTGAAAATGGTAAAATACTAGGCTTATGAATACACGAATAGAAAAAACAATAAAGGAAACCAACTACACCTAATTGACAACCCTATAACAAACTTAAAAGTAATTGATTCAAATAGTCCCTGAACTCTTTAAAAGATGACGGTTTGGTCCTTGTTTTATTTATTTATTTATTTTAGCTGAGATGACCCTAAACTTTATAAGTATTAGCCATTATAGTCCTTTCCATCTAATTCCACTAAACTTCTAATGGAATCTTGCGCAAGTGATCATTTTGTAGTAAAAACAGACTAAAATGTCCCTTAATTTTCTCTTTCTCCTAAACTCTCCCTAAAGTCTCTCTGCCCCTCACCTCTCTTTCTACCTTTGCAGATCTGTTGATGGCCATCACCGGCGATGGCCTCCATCTTTGGCGACGCCAGTCCCCACCCTCTCTCTTCTCCATCGCCAAATCGAAACCCCCCCCGATCGCCACCGCACTGAATTCAAAACTATACCACCCCCACACATCGGATTCGGACCTAGATCCCCCTCAGCTTCTAAAGCCAAACCCCCTCCCCCCCACACTGGCGATGAACCCAGCACCCCCCCCACCCTCACCCCCCAACTTTTGACAAACCAAGGCCCCCCAAGCTGGATTTAGATCATCCCCCCCTCCCCCCCCCCCCCCCCAAAAAAAAAGATCTAGGTTTGCTATTAGAGTGAGAGAGAAAGAGAAAGAGAAGAATGAATTTTAGTTTTTTTAAAGATATTTTTATTTTTAAATTAATTATTATTAAATTACTAAACTACCATTTCAAATTAGATCATATGCAACGCACATGACTTATTCTGTTATAGATTTAACGGAATTGGATGAAAAGAACTATAATGACCAACACTTAGAGAGGTTAGGGTTGTCTCGGCCAAAAACAATAAAGAAGGGACTAAACCGTCACTTTTTAAAGAGTTCAGGGACTATTTGGGTCAATTACTCTAAATTTAAGTATTATGTTCATATCTAAATTAAGAAATGATGACAAAATGATAACTAGATAAATAATAAATTACACAAAATCTCAACACTTCCCCACAAGTTGGTGTATACCAACTTGCCCAAAAATTTTGACATTTCTCGATCTAACACCGTCTTAAAGAGAGTGTTGATCAGCTAACTTCAAATTGCATGATAAAAGAAACATATTTACTCCCGGATAATTCAATATGTTTTTCACTCATTCCTATTTTTCCTTTCAATCAAACAAACTTTTTGTTCTTGTTTTTTTTTTTTTTTCCTTTTCTGAACAAGAAAGATATTTAAAATTCTTTTTCCCTTGTTGTTTTTGAATAATATGCTAACAATAAGAGATAAATAAAGGAACAAATAAACAAGAAAGAAAGGAGGCTTCAATTCTGGAGAAGCAATGCTTGTAGGGCGAAGACTCAACGACAGAGACTCATAGTGATTCACGCTTTGTTTGAGAATGAAAAATTTGTGGAGATTAGTGTTTTATCATCTATGCTTTTCGATGGCGATTAAGGATTCAAGACTAATTAGGTGCAACAGTGTTGATTTTTGGCACTCTTCAATTTCGCTGTTTTATTTTTTATTTATTTTTTGTTATGATTTGAATGCTTTGTGAGGGTTTAACGTGGTAATTTGCTATTTTATATAAACAATTTGCTGATTCCTTGAATTGCGATTTGCGGGTTTCAATTTACGATCTGCGGGTTTCGATTTACAATCTGCTTGGTGTGGATTTGAAGGATGGATGGTGAGTTTGATGGGTATTTTACTTTTTCTATTTGATTTGCTTTGCTTCTGTTGTTTTGCTATTTGCAGTGAATGAAAGGAATTTTTTAAGGTTTCGAGTAGGCTCTAATACCAACTTAAATTTAAGATTCAAGTAATTTTCATTCACAAACTAAAATGAATACTAGGCTTATAAATATACGTAAAGAAAAAAAATTAAACAAAAACAAATAAAAGAAAACCAATTGCACCAAATTAACACCTAATAGATAACTCTATAAAAAAAAAAAAAAAAAAAAAACTAATTATTCTATTCATATCAAAATTAGGAAATAATCACAAAACTAGATTAATAATCAATTACACAAATCTCAACAATATCTTTCCGGACATAATAGTTGTTCATATATTGTGCCTTTACAGCCAATGTTGAGGTTTAGAATTCAGAAGTAAAAGTAAATACTGAACAAGAACAATAAACAAATATCCAGAAAAAAAAAATAAGAAATAAGAATACAAAAAAAAAAAAAAAAAAATCCAGCCTTAATGGTTAACGAAACAGCTTTAATATCACCCCTGATATTACCCTCATGCTCAGTGGATATTTGGCAAATTAGAAGACCCTGCTAACCCACGAGCATCAACCTAAACCTTGTTAACATCACTTGGCACTACAACGAAACTGCCTTTTAGTAACAAGGTCAGTTTGATAGAGTTTTTACAGATGAATAAAAGAAGGAAAAACCATGGCTTCTCAGTAAGTGTTTATAAGCAAAGAACTTACAAGGTCAAAATGATATTTGAAGGTTCTAATAAGTAGAAAAAACAATGTTAAAATCATGTTTATATTGTCCAGCTTAAACTTTATTACAAGTCTTAAAGTACACTAAGAAGAACTTTCACCGCAACTCACAATTTTTGACTTTAACAGGAAGTACTTGTATAGACTGGAAGCACTTCTGACGGATTATCCGAACATTTTAGGAAACCTAAAATAACTTTTAAAAAACTCTGCCAAACAATCCCTAAATCAACGAATTTTAATTATCATTGCATTTTATATAATTTTTTAGTGTATCTCATGTTAACTTCACTCAGTTTAAAATTTTTGCAATATAATGTTTTTTAAATTGTATTCTGCCCATTAATTTGGGATTATCATAGTTTGGCCCTAATTTTTTTTTTCAGCCTATGTTCACTTATTGCACTCTCACTTGGGTGATTTACAAGATTACCATATTGTTAGATGATAATTGGTCCAGTTATAATAGTTTCAATTTGTTTTTACCTCTATTTAGAAAATATGGAGGATAAAATATCCAAACGAGCATTAAGGGATGTCAAAAGATATAGGTTTAAGGGCTTATTTTTGCACTAGTACACCATGAATTTATCGCCTAATTACAATTTACAATTTGAATTTTTAATGTTTGCAATTTGCAATTTGAACTTACAAAAACCTATAGTAATTTACCCCTATTAGTTACAATGTTAATTTTTTGAAAGAAATTGATGTGTGATTTGGATACAATCGAGTCGTTAATTAATGACATGAATAGTCAATTTTGTATATTTTAATATAAATCTATTAATGTAAATATCTTTAATTAAATTTTAATGAAATAGAGAACTTCGATTAGTTTTTAATATAAGTTTTGGTTCATATTGATTAAAAAAAAATACCTTTTATGCTCTTAATTTAACGTTTTAAATGCAACTCAAGGGTCAATTTTGTAATTAAAAAAAAAACTAACCTTGTTATTAGTAGGGGACAGATTACTACAAGTTTATAATTTTATGATAGAGATTGTCAAAATTAAAAATTTATAGGGTAAATTATAACTTTACAAAAGGTGCATTGGTATAATGCCCTAAACGCTAACTAAAAATAATATTAGGAAATTAACATTAGAATTAAAATGGGTAATGTGATGAGATAGCAACTTCTTAATTCTAATGTTATATTAAGTTATTTGCACATGTGACGTGACAAGGATTTGATGTGTTAGAACAAAGTTCATGCCAAATTAATAAATTTTCCTTATGATGATTTGATGAATTTATGTGACAAATTTTTTAGTATATATATAGTATGATATGTTATATAAATGTATATGTATATGTCTATATAATATGTTATAATTATATTCTACTAGCTATACGTATATTTATATATGTATAATTAGTTGTATATATATATATATGTATATGAAGGTTATATATATATGGTATGTAGTATTTGTGATGAAGTTAATGTTTAAAAAAAAAAAAAAAAGGGAAAGTATGTTATCTGAAAAAGACTTATTTTATATGATGTTAATTTTCAACTCAATTATCAATCTTTAAATATCAAAAATTATACTGTAAATTAGATAAACTTGTACAGCTTTTCATAAGCTTTCCAACGCCTACTTATTTGTGCAAACCCGATATCAGAGTAAGACGTTATAACCAGTATACTATTCGGATACCTGCTAGTCACCAACCAGTTTACCATGTGTGTTTTTAGGTGTAAAAATTCTAAAAGTTAGCCTAGATGTTTCCTTTTCCTCTCACATGTTTTCTGTAACGCCTCACCTAGCGTAGGCCGTTACCTTGCTTACTTAACATACATTCGTAAAATAAATTACACATTGTTTGAAAACACAGCGGAAAATTTTTTTTTTTTTTTTTTTTTATAGCATTGACAAAACACTATAAACATAAAGTCATACTGTTTTTGCATACTAGTATATTAATTACCGGTTAATATAAAATATTTCATAATTTACATAAAATCACAAAACACGTAGCGATACCCATAATCCACTCATTCACAGTCCCTTGGCTCGCTACTCCATCTTGCATCTTTTTCATGTAGCTGGTTCCTTACCTACAGCATAAACTCAAACAGTGAGCTAGAGCTCAGTAAGTACAACTCTTAGGCCGTAAAGAAAATATAGCATAAACAGGAAATACACATAGCAAGTATTGACCATGTTATGCTTTCTTATCTCTACTCATATTGGGCCCTTACCTCGTGTGTTCGTAACCGGCGCGCGACTATGAGTTGGTTGGGGCGGCCAAACCTTATCCAACTCAATCCACAGTCCAACCCAACCTGGCGTGGGTGGTACGACACATCGCTTATTAACTTACTTATTCTTACTATTAGTGAACATACATTCTGTTGTCACCTTTTTGATTCTAATATTTATGCCCTAGCATAATAATCAGATTCATAACATAATTATATTGCATACATGTTAACTAACACATAGCACATAACACATCATAGACATCTAGTAATATATACTAGTAGCTTATGCTGTAGACGGTGTTGTACTTACCGTCTATCCGTGTGCTGCTTGTCTTACTCCTCCTCGAGCTTCAGCTGAAGAATTCCTCCTGCTCGAACGAAGGACGTACGTGAGATTTCTAATCTATATCATGTGGGTTTTCGGTGATATGTCCCCCCTAACAAAAGACCATGCATACATAAGGGTGACTACCTTAGTAGTCTTATAGATCATACATCGTGATCTAAAAAGATACGTTGGATATCCATTTCATACACTTAGCTCATATAGAAAACATGTCGGGTTAGATGAACATCAACCCTTGAGCTTTGATCAACAATTTATGGGTCAACCAAGGTTAACCCTTGTGATCTTTAACGTGAATCCCTATTCGGCTTACTTGAGGATTGTGGGATCTAAGTCCCGATAACTCGGGTATAATTTCCCGGTTATCTTACGTCTTATCATTTCTTTGAACACTTAGCTTAAAATCCTTTTGCTTTGAAAACCTTAACTTAGAAACCATTTCTTTAAAAACCTTAACTTACAACTTCTTACTTCATAAAAACACTTAGCTTTAAAATCTTAATCTTATCAACTTTTTCGTAAAAATTCGTAAATCCTGCCTTATAATTTCATAAAATATTTGGGGGTCGGAAACTGCTTTTGGGACAGTTTCCATACTTGAAACAACGTGTTTTGCTCGAAAAACGTTTTTCCTAAAGGGTTCTATAAAATCTTGCACAGAAACTCTTGGATTCCTGCGCAGTTTTGGCATTTCAGTTTATAGTTAAAAATTGCTTTCGAATTTGAAAATGTTTTCTTCACGAAAGTTCTAGCCCTCAAAGAGTTCTAAAACTTTCATGTTTTGAGAAATTTCTGATTCTGTACCGATTGGTACCAGTTTTTAATTGAAAACGAGATTAACTTTGAAAACCGAGTCTTACAGACCTCTATTGGGTTTCCTTGAAAAAGAAGGCTGTTGGAGCCTTATTTTGGAAAACTGGCCGCGTTGGCCGCTAGGAAACAACCTAGTCTACAACTTTCGTGTTTTAACTTTTTGCCCATTCGGCCTCTAAAGGCCTGTAATCTGTGTTTTACCGAAACAGCTCCCTGGAACCCGAGAGCTAGTTTTGGTTCTTACATTTATTGTTACGTCCTAAATCGCGGGTTCTAACTCGACCGCCCACATCGGGAGATAATCATCAAACATGCAGCGCATTCTAACGTCCCTTAACCCTATCATATAGCCCATGTGATCATTGCAACCCAAAAAATCCGAATACTAATCCTAGGGTTGCATATCCACTAACTTAGCATACATCACAACATTCATGCATTTTGGTTCATAAAAACATAACATACATGCATAATTCTACATAACCTAATTTGGGGACATATAACCTAATTCAAACCCTAACATGCCAATCTAGCATATCAAGCACATAGCATAAATTATGAGCATAACAATAAACCAGACCACACCTAGAATCTATCTAACCAAACACTAAGCACACAAGCACATCAAAGGCAGCCATCAAAACACACACATAGGAGCTTATGCTCTTACACAATTTTTGCATGAAATACACGTAAATCACATGCTTAAAAACTCATTTAAACTTGTGAAAAGCTTTTAAAAATTTTACCTTCCAAGAGGTGACTCTCGGCTTAGGGTTTGGATGACCCGAAAATTTTCTGGTTGCACCACTTGGTTCAAGGGCTCGGCTGCTCACTCCACACGCACCAAAAATCAGATTTTTGGTTCCTTTGTGGTCTCCTCACCTTGCTCGGACACTCAAGAGAGTTTAGCCCCAAATCTGAATTTTTTTCTCTCTTTTCTCACACAAACCCGAGGGCTGCTTGGAGTTAAAATCAAGCTCTAAAACTTGCACCAAACTCACTCCTTTGGCTCACCAATCAAACCCGAAACTCAAACCCTAATTTCTACCCCAAAATTTTGGTTTTCCCTTGTGTTTCCCCTGCTCCAAACCCACGGCAACAAGGGCTGTTTGAGCTGCAGAAAATTTTTCCTTTCTCTCCCCCTCGGTTGCTAACCTACCCGAAGCACAAAAGATGGTTTGAACTTGAAAAATTTTTCTGATCACTCACCCTTTCTTTCTCGGATTTTTGAGCTGAAAAACCTCAAGAGTTTGGCTGCATTTTTTGTTTAAAATGAATAGGAGACACTCCTATTTATAGGCCAAGAATGAACTCTCAAAAATCTCATTTTGACCCCTAAATTTTCAAATTTTTGGGCTTGTGGCATGCTAGGTGGCCGGAGCTTGTGGGAGTGCAAGACAACTCATGGTGAGTTGGCATAGGCTAGGTGTCCTCTTGTGATTGGTCCAACACATCTCACATGCAATAAAATATTATTTCTTTTTGAGATATCTTGGAATTTTAAGGCTTTGTTTGGATAAAAACATTGAAACTTTGATTGTAAAAATTTAAATTCCAATACTGTAATAATTATTTTACAGTTTGGATTTTTCATAATTACAGTCAAAAAAATCAGATTGAAGATCTTTTCTCAAATCCTTCTGCCTCGTGACTTACTGTGGCGTGCTTGATTTTTCTAAGGTGGTTTTAGTTTCTAACTGTCATAAAAATTAGTTCCTGCATTATTTTTCATAAAACGCAGATCTTAAAATTCCTCCGTCATAATTTCGGCCATTTTGGTCCAACTTTGACTTTTCGGTCAACAGTTGACTTTTTCGGTCAAAATTTTGACTTTTGTGGAATCGAGTCGGTTTCACTTCTTATTATTCAAAAAGGCTATTTGCTTCTTCGAACAGTCATTTTTGAGTTTTATTAAGCTATAAAAACTCATAATACATATTAGAGCTCTGAAACAGGCTTTTTCATGAAATTGTATGTACTGTTTACATTCAAGTCTTTACAGAAGCTAGTTACATGAAAAACTAGATCTCACATTTTCACACCCAAATGACAGCCATCCCATAGCTATTAATAGACAATTAAACCAAAGGATTCAATCCCAATTAATTCTAAAATTTATTTGGAATTAAATAACTCACAAATTAGTTTATAATTTTCAAATTTTCTCTTTTTACATGCTCTATCCCTCCCTCTCTCTTCCCTAGCTTCCCTTTCCCTTTCTTTCCCATTCTCTTTGTCTGCTCTCTGCCCCTCTCTCACACACAAATAGAGGGAAAAGAAAAAATTTCCACCAAACCTCTAAATTATTTCAAGCCAAAAATCAAAGGATTTCAAGGTATGTTTCGATACTGTTTGATGATGATGATTTTGTTATTTGTTTTAGTTTGGGATTCTTCGAAGGGTTGGATGATTTTCTTGATAAGTATCTTCATGTGAGTTTGAGGAGATGATGAGAAATATTTATCGAATGATGATCGAAAGAATGGTGATATGGTTGATTTTGTGAACAAGACGAAATTAGGGTTTTCGATTTCTTGATTTATGATTTCATTTGTATAGTGATTGAATAAATTTATGAGTTAGAAACATGTCTTAGGGCTGTTTTGTGTGTGTGTGTGTGTATGAATCATATACATTGTGATGATAATTTTTTTTAATATTTTTAATGATTTTTTGGATTTGACCACTGTTATTGGAATTTCCAAATTTTATGATAAGTTTTCAAAATTTCTTTTAAGGATGTAAACAGCCTCCATTTTTAACGAATTTCATATTGTTGGAAAGATCTAGATATCTATTTTCATTTGAAATTAGTTTCATATCACTTGGAGATATATGTGAATTTTTATTATTTTTCAAAAAGGCAGAGGTTCGGCTGCCAGATTTTATACAATTTTAATGGTCCATTTTCAAAACTATTTTTGAGGATCCAAATGGTCTCCGTTTTTAACAAATTTAATATTATTAGAAAACTATGGATGTCTATTTTCATTTGGAATCAGTTTTAGGTCATTTGAAGACATATGTAAATTTTTGTGATTTTTCAAATAGGCAGAGGTCCGGCTGCCACTTCCAATAAAATTTTAGAAATCAAATTCAAAACTATTTTTGAGGGTCCAAACGGTCTTCATTTTTTACGAATTAGGTACCATTAGAAATATCTAAATGTCTAATTTCGTTTAAAATTGTTTTTAGATTATGTGGAGCCCTGTATGAATTTTTATGAATTTTTGAAGGGACAAAGGTCTGACTGGCAGATTCTGTCAAGTTTTAAAATTTCATGAAATTGTTCAATTTTTGTGTTGTAAGGTTATGAAATGATGAAATAGGCCTTTAGGCGCTGCTATGATATGATGGATATGTTTGATGAATTATTATGAGCTTTTGTTGATTTTATTATATTTATTACTCATAGCATAAACGGTTCTAAAGGTGAGCACTCGAGACTTTAATCGCATGTCATCATCAGAAAATTTGAAATGGCTAAGTAAAGCGTTTATGTAAGTATACTCTCACTTGTAACATGAATTAAAGATTTGAGAAGTATATGTTTGATGTTGATGATGATATTACGATGTTCTTAATAATACTTCTCGTATTATGACGTTTTGATGCAAAGTATATATAAGGTATGTATATGTATTTTATGTTTTAAAATGGCGTTATATACTCTTGATGATGATGATGATGATGTGATGATGATGTCGTTCGGTGAACGGACTTTTGTTGCCGTTGGTTTGGGATTTGCTACCCCAACTCTTCTGTGACTAGCGCACTATGATGGTATAACGTTGGGCCCAATATATAACGGTTTTAAAAGTTAAAAGTTTTTAATAATTTTATATTTATGATGATAAAAGAAAAATGTTTATTTACATTTGTGAGATTTAAGTGTCTTATTAAGTTATTGTTTATATAAGTTAATTTATGTTGCAGATAAAGGAAAGGGTAAGATATAGTGTTGGAGGAGTTTGAAGTGGATAGCGAGATGAAATGTGAAAGGAAGACAGGAGGAACGATCATGAGATAGATATTTTTAATTTCAAATAAAATTTTGAGACTTTAGTTTATTATTGTTTGATTGGATGTTTTATATGGACTTAAATTTTATTTCATAAATTGGGTTTAAAATATATATATATAAATTAATTATGAAGTTTAATTTTGATATAGTTTAAAAAAAATTTCGAGAGTTTTCTAAAATTATCTAAGTAGAGTTTTCCGTTATGTGAAGATTTTTATTTCAAGTTTAATATTTTTTACAATTTTATAAGAGATGAATGGTTAAATAAGAAGTCAACTGTAATAGTCCATGAGAGGTCGTTATAATTGGTGTTATGTTTCTATAGTTTCTCCTCTGTTGGAAAACACATTGGAGATATATTGTTTCCTCCCCAATGCCTCAATGAGCTCCACCCAAAGATTGTCTTCAAGGTTGATGAGGAGAATTCCCAACAAAAAAAAAAGGATTTGGTTGTGAAAATTTATGAATTGGAAGATGGGGATGAAGATTTGATTGGGTGTTAGACGAGAGATTGTATGTAAATTTTGAATTTGAGAGAGATAATGGAAGTGTGCGGGTGGTTGTTGTGATGTCTAGTTTTTCATGTAACTAGCTTTTGTAAAGAATTGAATGTAAATAGTACATGCAATTTCATAAAAAAGCTTAGTTCAGAGCTCTAATGTGTGTTATGAGTTTTTATAGCTTAATAAAACTCAAAAATGACTGTTCGAAGAAGCAAATAGCCTTTTTGAACAAAAAGAAGTGAAATCTACTCGATTCTACAAAAGTCAAAATTTTGACCAAAAAAGTCAACCATTGACCGAAAAGTCAAAATTTGACCAAAATGGTCAAAATTGTGACGGAGGAATTTTAAGATATGCGTTTCATGAAAAATACTGCAGAAACTAATTTTTATGGCTGATAAAAACTAAAACCACCTTAGAAAATCAAGCACGCCACATTAGGTCATGAAGCAGAAAGGATTTGAGAAAATATCTTCGATCCGATTTTTTTGACTGTAAATATGAAAAATCCAAACTGTAAAATAATAATTACAGTATTGGAATTTAAATTTTTACAATCAAAGTTTCAAAGTTTTTCATCAAACAAAGCCCTAAATTTAAGATATCTTAAAAGAAAAATATTATTTTATTCATATGAGAGGTGTGTTGGACCAATAGCAAGATGACATGTAGACTATGCCAACTCACTATGAGTTGTCTTGCACTCCCCATTAACTCCGGACACCTAGCATGCCTAAAGTCCAAAATTTTGAAAATTTTGGGGTCAAAATGAGATTTTTGAAAGCTTACTCTTGGCCTATAAATAGATGGGTCTTCTATTCATTTTAAACAAAAAATGCAGCCAAGTTCTTGCAAAATTTCAGCACAAAAAGCCGAGAGAAATAGGGAGAGTGATCAGAAAAATTTTTCAAGTTCAAGCCATCCATCTAGCTTGCTTCGGGTAGCCTAGGAACCGAGTGGGAGAAAGAAAAAAATTTTCTGGCAGCTCTAGCAGCCCCTCGCCGAGGGTTTGGTGCAGGGGAAACACAAGGGAAAAACCAAATTTTGAGGTAGAAATTAGGGTTAGAGATTCGGGTTTGTCTAGCAAGTCCAAGAGTGAGATTTGATCAAAGTTAGGAGCTTGGATTTAACTCCAAACAGCCCTCGGGTTTGTGATCAGAAAAGAGGGAAAAATTTTCAGATTTGGGGCTAACCTTTCTTGAGTAGCCGAGCAAGGAGAGGAGACCACAAGGGAACCAAAAATTTGATTTTTGGTGCATATAGGGTGAGCAGCCGAACCCTTGGATCAAAGTGGTGCAAGCAGTTTTTTTTCGGGTATCCCAAACCCTAAGCCGAAATCCACTTCTTGTGAGGTAAAAATTTTAAAAGCTTTTTACTAAGTTTAAATGAGTTTTAAGCTTATGATTTATGTGTATTTTATGCAAAAATTTTTGTAAGAGCATAAGCTCCTATGTATGTTTAATTTGCTGCCTTAGATGTGCATGTGTGCTTAGTGCTTGATTAGGTAGATTCTAGGTGTGGTTTGGTTTAATTTTATGCTCATAAATTATGCTATGTGATTAAATTGCTAGAATGGCATGTTAGGGTTTTGAATTAGGTAATATGTCCCCAAATTAGGTCAATTAGAATTATGCATGTATGTGATGTTTTTATGAGCCAAATGCATGAAATGTGTGATGTATGCTAAGCTAGAGATTATGCAAACCTAGGATAGTGAGTTCGGATTTTTGGGTTGCAAGTTCACATGGGCTGTATGGTTAGGTTAAGGGACGTTAGATGCGCTGCATGTATGTTGACTATCTCCCGATGTGGTCGGTCGAGCTAGAACCCGCGACTTAGGACGTAAAAATAAATGTAAGAACCAAAACTGGCTCTCGGGTTCCAGGGAGCAGTTTCGGTAAAACGTGGATTACAGGCCTTTAGAGGCCGAATGGGCAAAAACTTAAAACACGAAAGTTGTAGACTAGGATGTTTCCTAGCGGCCAGCGCGGCCAGTTTTCCAAAATAAGGCTCCAACAGCCTTCTTTTTCAAGAAAACCCGTAGATGGTCTGTGAGACTCGGATTTCTAAGTTAACCTCATTTTCGATTAAAAACTGGTACCAATCGGTACAGAATCAGAAATTTTTCAAAACACGAAAGTTTTAGAACTCTTCGAGGGCTAGAACTTTCATGAAGGAAAATTTTTCAAATTCAAAAGGGATTTTTAAGTATAAACTGAAATATCAAAACTGCGCAGGAATCAAAGAATTTATGTGCAAGATTTTATAGAACCATACTAGGAAAAACGTTTTTCAAACTAAACACGATATTTCAAGTATGGAAACTGTCCCAAAAGCAGTTTCTGACCCTTAAATATTTTATGAAATTATAAGCCAGGATTTACGAATTTTTACGAAGAAAGTTACCAAGATTAAGTTTTAAAAGCTAAGTCTTTTATGACAAGGGGATTTTAAGTTAGAGTTTCTAAAGAAAATGGATTCTAAGCTAAGCGTTCAAGGAAACGTTAAGACGGAAGATAACTGGGGAATTATACCCGAGTTGTCGGGACTTAGTTCCCAAAACCCTAATAAGGACCGAATAGGGATTCACGTTAGTAATCGTAAGGGTTAACCTTGGTTAACCTATAAGTTAGTGATTAAAGCCCAAGGGTTAGTGTTGATCTAACCCGACATGTTTATATATGGGCTAAGTGTATAAAAAGGATATCCAACGTATCTTTTTAGGTCATGATTCATGATCAATAAGACTACTAAGGTAGTCACCCTCTATGTATGCATGGTTTATTTTTAGGGGGACATATCACCGAAAACCCACATGAATGTTGGTTAGTTGCCAACATATTATAAGTTAGATTAGAAATCTCATGTACGTCTTTCGATCGAGCAGGAGGAATTCTGCAGTTGAAGCTTGAAGAGGAGTAGTCAAGCGACAGACGAATAGACGGTAAGTACAACACCGTCTACAGCATAAGCTACTAGTATATATTACTAGATTTCCATGATGTGTTCTGTGCTATGTGTTAGATAACATGTATGCAATATAAATTATGCTAAGGTAAGAAATAATAGAATTAAAAAGGTGACAACAGAATGTATGTTCACTAATGATAAGAATAAGTAAGTCATTAAGCGCTGTGTCGTACCACCCGCGCCAGGTCGGGTTGGACTGTGGATTGAGTTGGATATGGTTTGGCCGCCCCAACCAATCCATAGTCGCGCGCCGGATACGAACACACGAGGTAAGGGCCCATAATGAATAAGAATAAGAAAGCATAATGTGGTCAATGCATGCTCTGTGTATGTTATGTCTATGTTATATTTTCTTTACGGCTTAAGAGTTGTACTTACTGGCTTTAGCTCACTGTTTAAGTTTATGCTGTAGGTAAGGAACCAGCTATCTGAAAATGATACAAGATGGAGTAGCGAGCCAAGGGACTGTGAATGAGTGGATAATGGGTATCGCTACGAGTTTTGTGGTTTTATGTAAATTATGAAATATTTTATATTAACTGGTAATTAATATACTCGTACGCAAAACAGTATTATTATATGTTTATAGTGTTTTGTGAATGCTATAAAAAAAAAAAAAAATTTCCGCTGTGTTTTCAATCCTAGTAAGTAAGTTTATATTATGAATGTATGTTACAAGTATGGTAACGGCCTACGCTAGGTGGGTCGTTACAGTTGTGGTGTTTTAGAGTATGAAGGGGTGAGAATTAGGGTTTGAAGTTGGGTATTTTTGGGTGAAAGGGGATTTAAAGACCCCCAACCCCCTCCCCCCTTTTTGGCTTGAAGGGGTCCATGGGCCTGCCTGGCTTTCACGCCTACACCAGGGCTTCTGTCCTGGGTCTGGCATGGGGGCACGCGGCCGTGTGCTTAGGAGGCGCAAGCACACCCCTGTCTTAGGCACTTCCTGGGCTTGGGGCCTGTTGTGTGGCGTGGGCATGTGCCTAGTGTGGTGTATCCACGCTAGGGCTTCTAGTCCGAGCCTGGCGTCTCCTTTCTTTTTATTTTACTTATTTTTTTTTCATTTTTCATTTTTTTTTAGAATTGATGCCTTCCACTTACTCCTCAACCACTTTCCACTTCTTTGCCAATGATTGCACCCTAACTTGTGTCTTTAGGCCTCCAATTATTTTAGTTCTTATCAACACACCCAAAATTCATACTTTAATGTAAACATAGTGAAATTTTTAAACTTTAAACACATATGTAAATAAATAAAAATTTAAGAAAATTAAATAAAAGCAAACTAAAATGAAAAATAAAAACTAAAAGAGTAAGGTATAGAGAGCTTGGGTTGCCTCCCAAGAAGTGCTTGATTTAATATCCCTAGCTAGACTTGGCCTTTCTTTCTTCAAATTGGATCTACAAGTGGGATGTTCTCCACATTCTATTCCTCACCTCCGAAATGGTGCTTCAATCTTTGACCATTGACACAGAAAGTGCACCCATCATCTCCCAAGAGCTCAATAGCGCCAAAAGGAAACACTTGCTTGATCTTGAATGACAATCTCGATCTCAACATTCTTGGAAATAGCTTCAAGCAAGAGTTAAAAAGCAATACTTGTTGGCTGAGAACAAACTCTCACCTAAAAATTTGCTTGTCATGCCACCTTTTTGTGCACTCCTTGTAAAGTCTTGCATTTTCATAGGCTTCATTCCAAAATTCTTCCAACTAATTGAGTTGAAGCAAACATTGCTCCCTGGATGCCTTGGCATCAAAATTGAGCTTCTTCGTGGCCCACAGAGCTCTATGCTCTAACTTCACCAGAAGATGACAAGCTTTGCCAAACATCAACCGGTATAGCGACATTTCAATTGGCATTTTGAAAGCCATTCAATATGCCCACAAGGCACCATCAAGTTTCACCATACCAATCCTTCTAGTTAGTGTGCACCGTCTTCTCAAGAATTTGCTTGAATTACCAATTTGAGACTCTGACTTACTCATTTGTTTGAGAATGGTAGGCTAGTTCTACTTTGTGCTTTACTCCATACTTAGCTAAGAACATGTCGAAAACTTTGTTGCAAAAGTGGGTTTCTTCATCACTAATAATTGCCCGAGACGTCTGAACCTAGTGAAAATGCTTCTGTGTAAGAACTTAATCACCACCTTTGTAGCATTTGTCGAAGTGGCGATTGCTTCCACCCATTTGGACACATAATAACCGCAAGCAATATGCACTCTTGCCCGGAAGATGGA
>CM046386.1:3310952-3335952 GCA_025413485.1 Ficus microcarpa
CTATCCGAGTTCGTTTTGCCGAATCTGAAACTCCTCCCGTCAACAATGGATTTTCACCTGAGAGTACCGAAATTAGTTGCGACCCTGTTATTAAATTATTGTCACATATGTTATTAACACTAGTTTTAAGTAGGGAAAATGCCCGCCTTCCGTAATAAATTAATAAAGCGTAAATGATAATGCAATGGATGTTAAAAATTAAAACGTACAGTCAGAACATCCATACAATAAACAAAAACATTAATATAGGATAAAAAAAAACTCCTCCTGTCCGACGAACCGTCGCAGTCGTAGCCGTAATAATTAAAACTATTAAAAAGTTTTATTAAAAAAGTGGGAATCAATTTGTCGGGGGTGGATGGCCCTAAAGAACCATATTGACAATCGCCCGCCTATCGACCTCTTTAAGTTTCGGGAAGGTTCGCTGGAGATGTGGTCGCGGGTCAAAGTAGTTCCACATTAAAGCTCGTTCGTTGGGGGGAACACCCATTTCTTCCATGATATTCATACAGTCGAACATGGGATCTTCGCGGCTTGATTGCTCGTTACTTGTGGCCGATTGCGATCTGCCCCGAAAATGGTTGACGATTTCCTGCATAGCCAGGAATGTCATCTCATCCGTTTCATCTCGTTGCTTCCTCTTTCCGGAACTCCCCCTGGACCTCGATGGACCTGCATCGGCACCGGTTCTCATGGTGTTCACATGGTGCGCCCCCGCCATTGGCGCTGACTCCTCATCTAATACAGGCCGGTAGACTGAGTCATCCATTGCCATCTCCGTGTCGAAGTACGGTGGCATGTCGCCCGGCATTGTTACGGACCCATAGGCCGAGGCACCCGCAGCATGCTTTTTGTTGAAGACGTTATAATATAGCTCTTTGTGGCGCAGTCCCTCATGCCTGAGATGTTTGTACTCTTTGTTCCGCTACGCCAAACATTGTAAAATCGTAAAATTAATAACATCGAAAAGAAAGAATTATTCTTAGAATCAC
Source organism: Ficus microcarpa (assembly GCA_025413485.1). NCBI lineage: Eukaryota > Viridiplantae > Streptophyta > Magnoliopsida > Rosales > Moraceae > Ficus > Ficus microcarpa. Next base: position 3,311,945 of record CM046386.1, read on the forward strand.
AATGAGGTAGACAGAACGCTTACGCGAATGAAACTCTGCCATACTTCGTCGGAGCAAATGATACGATCCGTTATAGGATCGTACCCTAGACCTGTATGAGCTTGCAACTCCTTCCACCCCTTATAAATCCTCTTCATGTGCTCTTTCTTTTGAGATAAGGTCGATCCGAAGGCCGGTACACCGCCGAACTCAGCATTAAACTCTGCGGCCCAAAGATCGAGGATTGCTGAGGTCGGAGGTTTACCGCCGATTGTAGCTAGGTAATCATCTAGTTTTTCGAGGAATTTTTTTTCTTTTACGGAGTCCCAAACGTAGGTCTCCCCTGATGCTTTTCGCGGCATTTCCTTAACAAAATAATAACGAAAACACAAACAAACAATGAACGTAAATATGGAAAGGCGAACTAACATAAGTTGGCTCAGTATAGATCGAGAAGACATATTTGTTCTGAGGCATGCCAAGCACCCGGTTTATGTACAGCTACCAAGGTGCATAAGCCACTGGTCACGGGCGATGTAGGTTTACGAGCGCCAATTAATTAAAGTATAATCCGTTATAGTCGACCAACGGATTATGCACCGGTAACTGACATTAAAACATCGTGCCGGACTCACCAGTCAGAACAAATTATTTTGAAGTTATTGATAATGTATACATCACCGCCAAGTTGGGAGGTAAGTTGCAAACTAATGGGAAGTTCTACTAGTAAAATCACACCGGGACCTGTAGTAAGTCTCGTAAAGCTTCAATCATCAAGAAATTGAAAAGAGGCTGGAACATACATAATGAAATCACATGATAGACGAATAGTAAGACACCCTTATCTAGTTCGATTAGTCGACAATATTTGTCTCCTCTATCTATAGTCAAATATACAATAAGAGAGAGAGTGTGTGTGTGTGTGATTGTGGGGGAAAAAAATAGGGGATTAATAAAGGGGGGTCGAGAAGTTATGCCCACATAAAAAAAAAAAAAACCAACAGGGGATCCATAGGGGGGTCCAGAAGTTATTCCCACATAAACCAAAAAAAAAAAAAAAGGGATTCATAAGGGGGGCTCGAGAAGTTATTCCCCAAAAAAAAAAGAGAGGGGATTCATGAGGGGTTGTCTCGAAGTTATTCCTACATTAAAAAATTTTTTTTTAAAAAACTAACAAAGGGGCTCCAGAGGTACATTCAGTAATTCCCACAAAGACAAACAAACAAAAAAAAAATAATAATAAAAAAAACCAAAAACAGGGGATTAATAAGGCGGTGGAGAAGCATTTAAAAGGGCAAAACGACTTGTCGTTTTTCGGAGTTCTTCAGCCCCCCTTACGCACCCTGACAATCAAACTCCCCATAAATTTTTTTTCTCACTCTGTCGCTCCAATCTGTCGCGGCAAATCCCAAACCCAATTCGAAATCTGTCTTTCCTCTATCTCTCTCATTTTAGCCGCTGGCATCAGTCCACCTATCCCGTCAGTTTTCCGTTGATATCGTCTATGTTTGGTTGTCACCGGTGACGATTGGTGTTCTTCGGTCAATCCGAAAAAGGATGGGTTTTTTCGTCGAACAGGAAAACTCCATAATAATGTTATTCAATTTTACGCGCGGGGGGGGGGGGGGGGGGGAGGGGGATTTGGATGCCAAATTGTGAACCAAAGGGTTAGAGAGTTCGAAAGAGGCCACATCAAATTGGAGAAAGCAAACTGCATTTTCACGGTGGGTTATCACCGAACCCTCATCCGTTTCATTTGCGAAAAGGAAGTGGAAAAATCTAGAGCAGCAACATTAAATTGGTAACGAATTGGGAAGAGAACCTTACCTGGCTCACGGAATTCGAACCCACCGAAGAAGACACAGAGACCCGAGGCGGAATAAAACTCGTTTTCGATGGTCGGCGTTGGGGAGGACGAACAGCGAAACCGTGGGTTCTCAGCCAAGGGGATGGTTTTCGGTTGTGAGATGTGGGTCGCCGAGGCATTTGGGTTATTAGGTTTCGGCGATTGAAGGAAAAATGATGGGTTAAAACCTTACCCATTTTGACAGCATATGGGAATCTGGTCACTTCGCGGGTCTCGGTCGATGGGGGTCAGAGATTCGCAGGGGGGTGGAACTTCGTAGGTCTCGGTCGATGGGGGTCAGAGATTCGCAGGGGGTGGAACTTCGCGGGTCTGTATTTGGTCGATGGGGGTCAGAGATTCGCAGCGGGTGGATGCGTGAGAGAGAGAGGAGGAGAGATTCGCAGCCTGGGAGTTGCAGAAGGCGTGCTTGCACAGTGAACCCATTTGGGTTTACTGTGCAACGGTTCAGATGACATTTTGGAATGGAACAACCCACCAAACTGAGGCCGTTCGACTTCAACTGAAAAAGGGCAGCTCAAATTGGTCCCCCAAACGCTCACTAAAGCAAGCATCTCGTTCTTGGAATATTAGGTTTGATCAAGCGATCAAAACTTATGGATTCGAACAAAACATTGATGAACCATGTGTTTATAAATGTATCAAGAACGAGAAAGTGGTGTTCCTTGTACTTTATGTGGATGATATATTGCTTATTGGAAACGATGTGGCAATATTATCATCTGTCAAAGTTTGGTTAGCCAAACAGTTTGACATGAAGGACTTAGGAGAAGCTAGTTATGTTCTTGGTATTCAACTCTTTAGAGATAGAAAGAACAAAACGATAGCACTCTCCCAAGTTTTATACATTGATAAAGTACTTGAGAGGTTTTCTATGAAGGATTCCAAGAAAGGTGCTTAACCTTTCAGGATTGGAATCAAACTTTCTAAAAATGACTGTCCCAAGACATTGGAAGAAAGGGAGCGTATGAAAAATGTACCTTATGCATCAGCGGTAGGTAGTCTTATATACGCTATGTTATGCACTAGGCCTGACATTTGTTTTACGGTTGGTATGGTAAGTCGATATCAGTTGAATCCGGGACCGAACCATTGGGCTGCGGTCAAGCATATACTCAAGTATCTATGGAGAACGAGAGATTATATGCTAGTATATTCCAGTTAGGACCTTGTTCCTATAGGATATATAGATTCTGATTTTCAATCAGATCAGGATTCAAGGAAATCGACTTCAGGATCTGTATTCACCCTTGGAGGTGGTGCAGTTGTGTGGAGAAGCGTTAAGCAATCTTGTATTGCTGACTCGACCATGGAAGCCGAGTATGTGGCAGCCAGTGAGGCATCAAAGGAAGCGGTTTGGCTCCGCAGGTTCCTTAGTGACCTTGAGGTCGTTCCTAGTATGGATAAAGCTATGGTGATTTACTGTGACAACAGTGCAGCAGTAGCTAATACCAAGGATCTTAGGCATCATAAGAGGAGTAAGCATATTGACAGAAAATATCACATTATCAGAGGCTTTGTTGAGAGTGGAAATATGACGGTTTGCAAAATCGCATCGGAGGACAATCTTGCTGACCTGTTCACGAAGTCTTTGGTGGCCAGAAGATTCGATGAACACGTTGAAGCCATGGGGATGCGTAATATGTCACATTTACTCGCTTAGGGCAAGTGGGAGATTGTTGGGATCTATATGTGCCCTAAGGATAGAAAATCTTAGGGATTTTCTGTAAATATGACATTTTGATATTAATAAGAGGAAATTATTCATGTTTAATAAGTTGTGTCCTATTTACTTTCATTTGTTGATTGTATAATTATTTTGAGCAAACATAAAATACTCCTAGGCTGTTGGTAATATATCGAATTACCATATGTATACGGGGTATGCATAGAAGACGTGGTAATTTGATAACAGTCTAAATAAATAGTCCGCAATCAACGGAATAAGATTTGGGGATCTTATTCATGATAAGATTGTAAAGGTTGTCTACTTCCTTGGAGGGATGGTTTGTCTTGACCATCGGATAGGTTCCGAGTAGAAACTTTAATGTATACCAGTATTGAGGTATGACATTGGATTGGACCTAAAGTGTTAATTAATTCGGTTTAATAATTCCGTTTATAAGAATCAATGATACTTTGATTATCATCCTACATTAATCTTAATCCTGAAATGATTACTTGAGTTCGCATCCATGACTTATGTACTTTGATGCACTAAAGGTGAGACACTGTTAATTCTTGGTCAACATACTTATGTTTTGGGTGCATGACTTATGGATGGAGAAATCAAGATTCATAGATACGGAATCCATAGCTATCTTAACGATAGTAAATGTTATCTACTTAAAGGCATTATTCGGGGATTGAAAGATAGTATAACAAGATCTTGGCCATCGGTTTACTTTCTGTTCTCTGGTCGTTTACCAATTGTATGGTTTTACAATCGGTGGTTCTTTCAATGGAGAATAATGGAACTTTAAGTTAAAATGATTGAAAAGGTAAAACGGAAAAAGTCCTTAATTCAATCATGGATAACGTATGGGGATTAAGCAAGCGATAAACAAATCATGGAAGAAGCACTACGTGAGAAAACTTTCGTAATACGGTATGTAAACAGGAGTTCAGCTTCAAACTTTTAGTGGAATAGTTTTGAAGTTGATAATTGATGGATAATTAATCTAGGATTAATTTTTCACAATTATGGGAGCCTCTTTACATATTTCCATCGGGTCCCTCTATTAGCTCATATAGTTCTATGAAGCGTCTCGGGATTTGTTTCTAATGAGATCGGTAAATTATAAATGGAATTTTGTAATGTCTATTAAGACATGGTACTCTCTAACATGCAATCTGGAAAGGATTGGACATGTGAAATTTGTAGACAAATGATTTGTCAACATGTGATTGGTTAATTTGAATTTTGAAAATAAGAATGTGTTTGAATTTTGGAAAACAAAATTTTTCTCTCCTAATTAAAATAGGTGCACGTTTTTTAATTGTATGGAGGGAATAAAATTTTGTTTCAAAATTATTTAAATATATTCCTAACATTAAATTATTAATTGGTTTAAATAATAGAGATTATTTCATGGATTTTTCTTTCCTAATCAAAGAGGTGCATGGTTTTTGTGAGGAAAGAAAATTTGAAATATTTCATTGATTTAAATTAATTAATATGGATAATGTTTATGGAAAATATTTATTCAAATATGTGAATTCTATTTAAATTCGAAAAGGTTTAAAAGAAATTTGAATCAAGATAGGACTAGGATCTTTTGACTAGTTTAGATTCTTGATTTAAAATTTGAACAACCAATCAAGATTTCTCTCACTTTGTGGCTGAATTTTTAAAGGGGATTTCCTCTTGAAAATTGTTTTTATGTTCAATGAATCTAGCCCTAAAGTTGTATGATCTTTTGGTTCAAGATTTATATGGAAAAATAATTATTAATTATTTTTCAAGAACGAGATAAATTTTGAAAATGATTGGAATACTATATAAAGGCTAGGAGTTCTTGAAAAACCAATTTTTGATTTTCTTAAAGGGGAAAAACGTTTTTTTAATAATAAAAAAAATTGTTTTTCTTCTACATCAAAAATTTGGCTTTCTTGTGATAGAGAAAAAGAAAGAAAATTCAATTGAATCAAAACTGCGATGAAGGTTAAACCGAGTGATAATTTTTCATAGGAGGTTAATCGGTTCTTGTTTTGTAATTTGAAGAAAGAAGTTGGATCAAATTCTCAACGAGGATCATTGGAATTGAGAAGGAAGGATCTAGACTTCGAAAAGAAATACCGGTCGCTTGGATTCATAGAACGTGTGCCCACACACACTCTGAGACGTGGAACTCGAGAATAGTAGAGAAGACACGTTGGTCAAACGCTCTAGCAATTCCAGAATCCAAGAAATAAGGTATGCTTGATCATGAATTTAATTTATTGTTATATGCATCATGAGCTTCTTTTCCGGAAACGGCATAAAATTTTTAAAACTTCCGCTGCGCCGTAACTCCAATACCGGATCCGTTTTTTCCAACAGGAGGATGAAATCAAAGTATCTCTAGGCACTATTGAAAACTCACGGTGTTATACTAACGGTAGAGACCATGGGTTTATATTGTTTCATAAACCTTAGTAAATTTAAACACTTTAAATTACTAAGCCTTTATAATTTTAAACAATTTAAAATTATAAATTAAATCAATTGTGATATTTTTAAAATTTAACATTTAAATTTTATAAATTTCACATTTGACCCACTAATTTTGCAAATCCGTTTGCTAAATTAATTTCAAATTTAATCTCATTAAATTTGTGACTAGACGCATTAATTTAATTACTAAAACAATTTTAGAAAAAAATGCGGAAAGATGCATGACATACAAAATTGGTAGGCACTTTTCTATCTTAGATGACATGTGATATGTATGACAATGTAATTATCATCAACATAATAAAAACATTCAAACACAAGCAAAATGGAAAAACTTGGCCGGGTTTCATGGAAACCTAAAATTACAACCCAAAATTAAAAAAAAAATGATATAATAAAAAAAATGGGTCTTCTTGTAATTCTCCAACTTCGGGTCTTCTTATAACTTTCAAACTTCTCTTTGTGAGTGGTGGTCGTCCTTCCTTGAATTTCTCAAATTAAAAAAAAATAGATTTCAAAAATCTAAAAAAAAAAACTTTTTTTTTTTTTTCGCGCGAGTGTCTACGTGGCTGGGTGCTTCTTTCATGTGCAAGCCCGGCTTGCACATTCTACAACTGCCCAACCCAAATGAGCAGGCCTAGCCCAAGGTCAAGTGGCCCAACTAATTGGGCAGGCTGGGTTCTGGGAACCTGTAACGACCCACCTAGCGTAGGCCGCTACCGTACTTATAATCTTACATACATAGCATAATAAGAAAATAATACTTGCTTACTTAGCTCGTAAAACACAACGGAAAATTTTTTTTTTTTTTATAGTACTCAAAAGACTATAAACATAACATAAATAGTGTAGTACTGTTTCTGTACATAAACACATTAACTATAAGCTATCATAAAACGTTTCATGTCTCTTATAATAATATACCGCAAAACGCGTAGCGATTCCATTTCCCACGATTCACAGTGCTTGAACTCGCTACTCCACCTTGCATCAATATCAGCTAGCAGGTGACTTACCTACAGCACAAACTTAAAACAGTGAGCTAAAACCCAGTAAGTACAACCCCTAAGCCGTAATTAAACAACAACATAGCTTATATCATATAACATTTAAATCATAATGACATAACACTTAGCATATCATATAACATACATATAGCATAACATATAGCATAACATATAGCATAACATATAACATACAGCATGCATGACCATATTATGCTTTCTTATTTTCCTTGTTCTTATTTCTTATGGGCCCTTAATCTGCGTGTTCGTATCCGGCGCGCGACTATGGATTGTCTGGGGCGGCCAAACCAATTCCAGTTCAATCCACAGTCCAACCCGACCTGGCGCGGGTGGTACGACACGGTGCTTGTTTTCTTACTTAAACTTGTTTATGAGTGAACATACATTTCTGATGTCATTTTCCTAACTTGATTTCTTGCTTATCTTATCTTAGCATATAACCATATACTTAACATACTTCATATTGCATACATGTTACTTAGCATATAGCACCGAGCACTTCATCGACTCTAATAATATAACACTATTAGCTTGTGCTGTAGACGGTGTTGTACTTACCGTCTTTACGTCAGTTGCTTGGCGGTTCCTCTTCCGAGTTCAGCTGCAGGACTCCTCCTGCTTGATTAAAGGATGCACATCAGACTTCCAGTCCATCTTCATAGTATGTTGGTAACTAACCAACATTCATGCGGGTTTTCGGCTATATGTCCCCCTAAACGTGAAGCCATTTATAACCCAAAGGGTTACGTTAAAAATCTTGTCGTATACTTAGCCCACGTATAAACGTATTGGGTTAGGTCAAACACCTACCCTTGGGCTTGTATTAAAAACGTATCGCTTTTTAGGTTAACCAAGGTCAACCTTTATGATAGCTAGAGTCAACCCTCTTCGGGTCAACTTTGGGCCTTGGGGCTAAGCCCGGTAACTCGGGTGTTAAATCCCGGCTACCTTCCGTTCTACATGTTTCTTCAAAAACTTAGCTTAAAATTCATTTTCTTTAAAACTTTACTTTAGAACTCACTTTCCATAAAAGACTTAGCTTTTAAACTTAAATCTCATAACTTGCTTTCTTAAAAATTCGTAAATCTTGGCTCATATTTTTATAAAATGTTTAAGGGTCGGAAACTGCTTTTGGGACAGTTTCCGTGCTTGAAATAGTGTGTTGAGTCCGAAAATAATTTTTCCTAGTTTGGTTCTACAAAATCATGCACAGAAATTTATTGATTTCCGCACCGTTTTCACATTTTAGGTTATACTTAAAAATCCGTTTTAAGTTAGAAAAAATTTCCTTCACGAAAGTTCTAGCCCTCGAGGAGTTCTAAAACTTTCGTGTTTTGCAAATTTTCTGATTCTTTACCGATTAGTACCAGTTTTAAATTGAAAACAGGTTTAACATGAAAACTGGGTCTCACTGACCCACCTACGGTTTTTCTTGAAAAAAAAGACCGTTGGAGCCTTGTTTTGGCAAACTGCCCGCGATACCCCCTAGGAAACACCCTAATCTACAACTTTCTTGTTTTACGTTTTTACCCATTCGGCCTCTATCGGCCTGCAGTGACCATTTACCGAGACTGCCCACTGGGGACCCGAGAGGGCAGTTTCGTTTTTATGTTCAATTTTTACGTCCTAGGGCGAGGGTTCTAGCTCGACCGACCACTTCGGGAGTTAGTTCAATATCATGCAGCGCATCTAGCGTCTCTTAAAGGCTAACCAAGCCATCCCACGTGATCATGCAACCCACAAATCCGAACCTAATTGCCTAGGGTTGCATGGTTCTCTAGTAAGCATACAACATACATTCTAGCATCATTGGTTCACCAATTTAAAGCATACATGCATAATTCAAAACTGACCTAATTGGAGACATAAAGCCTAAATCAAAACCCTAGCATGCATTCTAGCCATTCAAGCACAAAACACAATTTAAATTGCATGCACCAACCAAAACCGACCCTAAGGCTACCTAACCAAGCACACGGCATCAAGCACACATAGGGCAGAAATTAATCACATGCATGGGCTTATGCCCTTACATAATTTTTGCACCAAATACATATAAATCATAGCTTAAAAACTTAATTAAAAGCTTGATAAAACTTTTTAAAATTTTACCTTAAAATAAGTGGATTTCGGCTTCTAGGGTTAGGGTTCCGAAAATCCTTCCTTGGCTCCCCCTATCTCCAAGTTTCGGCTGCTCACTCTTGGTGCACCAAAAATCAAATTTTTGGTCTCCAAATGCTCTCCCCTCCTTGCTCGGTCACACAAGGGCTGCTTGCCCTCCAATCCGAAATTTTTTTCTCTTCTTCCTTCCACAAACCCGTGGTTGCTTGACTCCACCAATCAAGCTCCAAAACTTGATCCAAGTGGTTCCCTTTTGCTTGCTATGCTACCCGAAACTTCTAGCCCTAATTTTCCCCCAAAAATTTTGGTTTTCCCTTTGGTTTCCCCTGCACCAAGACTCACGGCAGTGGGCTGAATGGCTGCCAGAAATTTTTTTTCTTTTCTCTCCCTCGGTTCCTAGACTACCCGAAGATAGATTGGAGTGATTGGCTTGGAAAAATTTTCTGAACTTCTCTCTTTCTCTCCCACGGCTTGGTGTGCAGAAATTTTGCAAGAGGTTTGCTATGTTTTTGAATTAAAATGAATAGAAGGCTCTCTATTTATAGACAACTTGGGAGCTTTCATAAATTCAACTTTGGCCCCCAAAATTTTTTAAAATTTGGACTTGTGGAGGGCTAGGTGGCCGGCCATTGATGGTGGTGGAAGCCAACTCATTGTGAGTTGTCAAAGGCTAGGTGTCACCACTTGATTGGGCCACCACATCACAAGAGATAAGGATGAAGCTCTTTAGATAAAACTTGAATCAAGCTTGTTTGACTGAAAATCTCAAAACGTTGAGTTTAAAAATTTAAATTCCAATACGGTAAATATTATTTTACAGTTTTGGACTTTTATATTTTCTGTCAGGAAAATCGGGTCGAAAAATATTTTTCTTGTTTTCTCAAACCCTTTCTGCCCCATGAACTCAATAAATGCGCCTGATTTTTCTATGGTGGTTTCGGTTTCTCATTTTTCATTATCTGTCAAAGAAAATGAGTTTCTGCTGTAATTTTCATGAAATGCAGATCTTAAAATTCATGTGTCGCAATTTTGACCATTTTGGTCAAACTTTGACTTTTCGGGTCAACGGTTGACTTTTTGGTCAAAATTTTGACTTTTCTGAAATCGATCAGATTTCACTCCTTTTTGTCCGAAAAGGCTATTTGCTTATTCGAATCATCGTTTTTGAGTCTTTTTAAGCTATAAAAACTCAATACACACACATAAGAGTTCTGAACTGAACTTTTTCATAAATTTGCATAGACTGCACATATTAGTTCTTTACAAAGACTTAGTAGCATGAAAAACCAGATATCACAATCTACCCTCCTTAAAAATTTTCGTCCTCGAAAATTAAAACAACTCGGGGTAGTTCTTCCTCATCGCATCTTCTGGCTCCCATGTTGCTTCTTCAACTCTATGGTTACGCCACAACACTTTGACCATGGGAATAACTTTGTTCCTCAAGACTTTATTTTCTCTGTCGAGGATTCTAACAGGCTTCTCCTCATAAGTTAGATCCGTTTGAACTTCTACTGTCTCTTGACTAAGCACGTGAGAAGGATCTGGAACGTATTTCTTCAGCATTGACATGTGAAAAACGTCGTGCATTGAGGCTAACTCTGGCGGTAAAGCGAGCCTGTATGCAACTTTTCCAATCCTCTCAAGGATTTCGAATGGTCCCGTATACCTCGGATTGAGCTTTCCCTTCTTACCAAACCGCATTACTCCTTTCATCGGAGCAATTTTGATAAAGACAGCATCCCCGACTTGAAATTCGAGCGGTCGTCGACGTTTGTCTGCATAGCTTTTCTGTCGGCTAAAAGCTATGTCAAGTCTCTGCTTGATCTTCTTAATGTCTTCGGAGGTCTTTTCTATGAAGTCCGTGGTCTGCAGTTGTTTCTGTCCGACTTCTTGCCAGTGAATCGGCGATCGACACTTTCGTCCATACAATGCTTCAAATGGAGCCATTCCAATTGAGGCATGATAGCTGTTGTTGTAGGAAAATTCGATCAGCGACAGCTTTTCATCCCAATTTCCTTTGAAATCTAGGACACACGACCTCAACATATCCTCCAAAGTCTGGATAGTTCTTTCTGACTGACCATCCGTTTGAGGGTGGAATGCCGTACTAAACTTCAATCTCGACCCCATGGCAGCGTGAACGCTCATCCAAAATCGTGAAGTGAAACGCCCATCACGATCCGAAATGATCGACTTTGGAATTCCGTGCAGTTTGACGATTTGAGCTACGTAAATTTGTGCCAATTTTTCCACTGAGTGGGTGGCTTTAATCGCAACGAAGTGAGCTGATTTGGTCATACGATCCACAATGACCCAAATCGTGTCGTTTCCGCTCGTGGTTCTGGGCAGTCCGACAACAAAATCCATCGTGATTTGCTCCCACTTCCATTCAGGAAGTTCGATCTTTTGCAATTCTCCTCCCGGAAGCCGATGTTCAGCCTTAACTTTTTGACAAGTAAGGCACTTTGACACAAATTCTGCCACTTGATTCTTCATATTTGGCCACCAATAGGTCTCTCTAAGGTCCTTGTACATCTTGGAAGCTCCTGGATGTACTGAATTTGGTGTTTGGTGTGCCTCTGACATTATCCGTTTCTTCAAGTTTTCGGCATCCGGAACGCAAATTCTTCCTTTAAAATGGAGTATACCATTGTCAGAAGTCCTGAATTCTGCACCATTGTCACTAAACAGTCGGGCTTTCAACAATGAAGGGTCATTCTCCTGGTGTGCTTTAATGACGTCCAGTAGATCTGACCTAAGAGTCAGCGAAGATAACCGTCCTGCTATCATTTCGATGTTGAAGTCGACGATCTCCTTCTGTAACGGCTTAGGAAGTGCTCCAATAGACATCAGCATGCCTACTGACTTCCGACTTAAAGCATCTACCACCCTGTTTGCCTTCCCAGGGTGGTAAAGGATTTCGCAATCATAATCCTTCACAAGTTCTAACCACCTTCTTTGTCTCATATTTAACTCCTTTTGAGTAAAAATATATTTGAGGCTCTGGTGGTCGGTGTAAATTTCACACTTGTTTCCGTACAGATAATGCCTCCATATCTTGAGGGCGAAGACCACTGCAGCTAATTCCAGATCATGGGTAGGGTAGTTCCTCTCGTGATTCTTCAGTTGTCGTGACGCATAGGCTACTACCCTTCCGTTCTGCATTAAAACAGCTCCTAGTCCGTTCTTGGAAGCGTCACTATAGATCACGAAATTTCCTGCTTCAACATCAGGAATTATCAGCACAGGTGCGCTCGTCAATTTCCTCTTAAGCTCTTGGAAGTTCTCCTCACACTTCTGGGTCCACTCGTATTTCTTTTCCTTTCGAGTGAGAGCAGTAAGAGGTGCTGCAATCTTTGAGAATCCTTCTACGAATCTCCTGTAGTATCCTGCCAACCCAAGAAAACTCCTGATCTCCGTAACATTTCTGGGCACTGGCCAGGAATTGACTGCATCCACTTTAGTTGGATCTACAGAGATTCCTTCCTTCGTCACCACATGTCCCAAAAAGTGGACTTTCTCGAGCCAAAATTCACACTTTGTGAATTTAGCATACAGCTGATGTTGCCTCAGCATTTCCATTACCAGCCTCAGGTACTGTTCATGCTCTTCCTGGGACCTCGAGTATATCAGGATATCATCAATGAAGACGATTACGAACTTGTCCAAGTAGTCCCTGAATACTCGGTTCATCAAATCCATAAAAGCAGCTGGGGCATTTGTCAGTCCAAAGGGCATAACTAGAAACTCGTAATGCCCATATCTTGTCCTGAAGGCTGTCTTGGAAACGTCTGACTCCTTAATCCGCAGTTGATGATAGCTCGAGCGTAAGTCAATCTTTGAAAAGACTGTTGCTCCCCTGAGTTGGTCGAATAGATCGTCTATCCTTGGGAGGGGATATTTGTTCTTGATGGTGATCTTGTTCAGCTCTCGATAATCTATGCACATTCGCAGCGATCCATCCTTCTTCTTAACAAACAGGACAGGTGCTCCCCACGGAGAGTGACTCTGCTTGATGAACCCTTTGTCCAATAGCTCTTGTAGCTGTACCTGAAGTTCCCTGAGTTCCGCAGGGGCCATTCTATACGGTGCCTTCGATACTGGAGCAGCTCCTGGTAACAGCTCAATTTTGAAGGATATCTCACGCTCTGGAGGCAATCCTGATAACTCTTCTGGAAATACGTCCACATACTCCCTGATGATGGGGACATCTTCTGACGTCATGTCCCTCTCTTGCTTCTTATCCACCATGTTAGCTAAGTACCCTTGACATCCATTAGCTAACATTTTCCACGCCCGTATAGCGGACACGAACTTGGTGGTGGAATTTCTAGGCTGCCCTTGAAAATTAAACTCCTCCTTCCCGTCAAGGCTGAACGTTATGCGACGCCTTCTGCAGTCGATCCTAGCGTCGTATCTCCCTAGGAAATCCATCCCCAAGATCACATCGAAATCATGAAGTTTGATTGCGATGAGATCTGTAATTAATTCTCTGCCATTGATAATGATGGGAACATTTTGGATCCAAAAATTGGACCACAAAATTTCACCGGATGGTAAAGAAGCATTGAAGGGTTGTTCTATCCTATTAACACTGCCTCCTAACTTCTGAGCAAATTCCAGGAATATAAACGAATGCGTTGCGCCGGAATCAAATAAGGCAATTACATCATAAGTGGTGATAGAAATCTGACCTGTCACCACATGTGACGTTCCTGCCTCTGCATCTCCCTTAGTGTAGGCATAGATTCTGGCTTGAGGTTCTGGTGCCTCTAGTCTGCCTTGAACTATTGTCGGTCCCTCAAGTCTAGCCAGCACTGCATGTATCTGTCTCTGGTTAGGGTTGCGGTTCTGGTACTGGGACTGCTGGTTCTGGTACTGCGGTTGTGGGTTCTGATTATTCTGAGGGCAATTCTTCGCAAAGTGTCCCTCTTTTCCACAAATGTAGCAAGCATTTGATCCCTTTCTGCAGATTCCCGGGTGTTTCTTTCCACAAGTTTCACAAGTGGGATAAGTGACATTGTTACCATCATTCCCCCGGTTATTCTTTTTCTGCTGAAAATTTTTCTGTTGTCCCTGGCCATTGAAATTCCCCTTCCTTTTGTTCTTCCCGAACTGTTTGGGACCTTGGCCAGAGTTGCTTGCTTGTCCCTTTGTATTGGCTTCCATACCCTGGCGAGGTTGGTTGGTCTTGACGGCAGCTTTTTCCTCCTCTCGGGACTTAAAGATCTGGGCTCTTGCCTCTTTGTCCCGGTTTATCCAGTATTCTGCCCTAACAGCCCGGCTGACACAGTCTGATACGGTCTCCGGCGGACTGTTACCGGTACTGACTAGCTTTGCAATGTCCGTGCGAAACATCATCATCATTAACCGGACCTTTTCTTCCTCATTAGGCACCAATTTAGGGCATAGGCGAGCGAGCTGCTCAAATCTCTTAACTGCTTCCATAACTGACAGCGATCCCTGTCTGAAGTTCGTGAACTCGTCTTGTTGTACCGCAAGAACTTCTCGGTTGTAATACATCGTACGGAATTCGTAGACAAAGTCTTGCCAAGTCATGGCCATCACATCACGACGTGCTTCAACTGTCGTCCACCAGTGTCTAGCATCCTTCTTGAGTGCGAAGAAAGCACATAATACTTTCTCCTGTTCCGTGAGTCTCATAAAATTCAGGATAACCTGAATATCTATGAGCCAGTTATCTGCAGCTATCGGATCGGTAGGCCCTTCGAACTCGGGCGCCTTCATGCGTCTGAAACACTCATATAACATATCCTCCCAGAACAATGGTGGATTTATTGGTACGGCAGCTGGTGCCATCGGTACTTCAGCAGGTCGAGGAATTTCCTGTTGAACCTCCGGTTGAGCATTAGGTACCTGAGGTACCATTGGCGAAACTGGCTGTGCTGGCGGTGGTGCCTCTTGAACCTGAGGTGCTTGATTCATTCTTGTCAATTGCTCCCTGAATCTAGCCATTTCCTGTTGCTGTTCTTGCAACTGCTGTTGCAAGTTCATCATCAACGCTATTAGATCCGGCTGAGGCGGATCTTCGGGTGCATTTGCAGATGTGTTTCCTCGTGTACGTACCATTCTTATATTCCTAATATAGGAAAAAGAATATCGTCAATATCTTTCTTTCCATACATATCTTAACATATCATGTTATTATCATACAATCCATTCATGACATCACATAAACATACATATCGTATCATAACATAGTAACATCATCATGGCACATAGATACTTAACATAACATCATAGCATAACTTTTCATATATCCCGTGATCGCACGGTCCCTTTTTTACAATCTCAAAAGTACATTATCATAACAAAAGTACATACTGTACAAAATACTTACTGTTATATTTACAATATTTTCAAAATACAACATACTGTACATATTTACATAATACGGCCAGAACTTCGAATGGAAGTGTCTACCACTTTCTCATCCTACATATATATATAACCTAATATCCGAATACATACTACTATAAACATCCCTATCAAAAGAAATGTACAAAGTCGGCCCTAATCTAGTCGGTATCGTCGAGAGTGCTGACTGAAGTATCTGAATCAGACAGTACGACTACCTGACCAGGTGCATCATCGACTGCTATCTCGTCGGGGTCATCAATGGGAAACTCCTCAGGATCCTCCTCATCATCCATATCATCCTCATCATCGCTAGAAATGACGATGACTGGGGGGTCCTCATGCTCCGGTGGATCTATGGGTACGACATCATCGTCTGAGTCGCCCTCTGCGTCCATCGGGTCTGCAGCATCCGGGGCAGGCATCTCGGGTATAGGGTCCTCAGGCCCCACCTCGTACTGTGGGTCCTCCTGCTCGTCATCATCAGCGGCTGGAGCCTGGGCCTCGGCTACGTGCTCGGCGGCAGGCGCTGTCTGGGCAATCGTCTCCGCCTTTAATATGTCATCATAGAAACTGCCGATGGTCATCTAGCTGTTCGGCGTTGGGACGAACTGCTGAATATGAGCTGGTACTCCGTTCCGTAGGAGTAACAATGCCTGTAACTCAGACTCAGGCATGTCCTGAGGGACATAGGGGAGCATCATCTCCTGGAATCTCCGACAATAATGACTCATAGTCTCCCCTGGGTAAGCGTGCCAATCCTGTGACAATATCTGGTAGCGAGTCTGTCGCATATCCCGATAAATAGCAGGATCGCGAACTGGCTCTCCGGCTCCTCTGGGTGGCAATGGCCCGTAACGGCTCATCACCACTGCGTGAAAATGCGCCCATGTGCGCCTAGGCAGCTGCGGCTCTCCCAACGTGGCCCACCATAATCTGGCATCACCGCTCAGACATCTACTGGTGAGAGTGACCTGTAGATGCTCCTCGATGTGACATATCGCAAAAATCTGCTCCATATCGTGCAGCCATGTCCCTATCGACATCGACCGTCTAGTGCTGTCGAAATATGCAGGCTGCGATCGGTAGAAAGCGACAACTGCATCCCGATCCCTCTTAACTTGTGCTGGATCCATGATATCACGTCTACTCCACATAATATAATCGTAAATACTCAAGCTCATAAAATAAAACAATACATAAGAAAATAAATCTAAACTTACTTGCAATGATGGAGGCGATGTCAGGCAACTGTGAGATCGTGTCGCAAGGAAACCGCTCTGATACCAACTCTTGTAACGACCCACCTAGCGTAGGCCGCTACCGTACTTATAATCTTATATACATAGCATAATAAGAAAATAAGCTTACTTAGCTCGTAAAACACAGCGGAAATTTTTTTTTTTTTTTTTATAGTACTCAAAAGACTATAAACATAACATAAATAGTGTAGTACTGTTTCTGTACATAAACACATTAACTATAAGCTATCATAAAACGTTTCATGTCTCTTATAATAATATACCGCAAAACGCGTAGCGATTCCATTTCCCACGATTCACAGTGCTTGAACTCGCTATTCCACCTTGCATTAATATCAGCTAGCAGGTGACTTACCTATAGCACAAACTTAAAACAGTGAGCTAAAGCCCAGTAAGTACAACTCCTAAGCCGTAATTAAACAACAACATAGCTTATATCATATAACATTTAAATCATAATGACATAACACTTAGCATATCATATAACATACATATAGCATAACATATAGCATAACATATAGCATAACATATAACATACAGCATGCATAGACCATATTATGCTTTCTTATTTTCCTTGTTCTTATTTCTTATGGGCCCTTAATCTGCGTGTTCGTATCCGGTGCGCGACTATGGATTGTCTGGGGCGGCCAAACCAATTCCAGTTCAATCCACAGTCCAACCCGACCTGGCGCGGGTGGTACGACACGGTGCTTGTTTTCTTACTTAAACTTGTTTATGCGTGAACATACATTTCTGATGTCATTTTCCTAACTTGATTTCTTGCTTATCTTATCTTAGCATATAACCATATACTTAACATACTTCATATTGCATACATGTTACTTAGCATATAGCACCGAGCACTTCATCGACTCTAATAATATAACATTATTAGCTTGTGCTGTAGACGGTGTTGTACTTACCGTCTTTACGTCAGTTGCTTGGCGGTTCCTCTTCCGAGTTCAGCTGCAGGACTCCTCCTGCTTGATTAAAGGACGCACATCAGACTTCCAGTCCATCTTCATAGTATGTTGGTAACTAACCAACATTCATGCGGGTTTTCGGCTATATGTCCCCCTAAACGTGAAGCCATTTATAACCCAAAGGGTTACGTTGAAAATCTTGTCGTATACTTAGCCCACGTATAAACGTATTGGGTTAGGTCAAACACCTACCCTTGGGCTTGTATTAAAAACGTATCGCTTTTTAGGTTAACCAAGGTCAACCTTTATGATAGCTAGAGTCAACCCTCTTCGGGTCAACTTTGGGCCTTGGGGCTAAGCCCGGTAACTTGGGTGTTAAATCCCAGCTACCTTCCGTTCTACATATTTATTCAAAAACTTAGCTTAAAATTCATTTTCTTTAAAACTTTACTTTAGAACTCACTTTCCATAAAAGACTTAGCTTTTAAACTTAAATCTCATAACTTGATTTCTTAAAAATTCGTAAATCTTGGCTCATATTTTTATAAAATGTTTAAGGGTCGGAAACTGCTTTTGGGATAGTTTCCGTGCTTGAAATAGTGTGTTGAGTCCGAAAATAATTTTTCCTAGTTTGGTTCTACAAAATCATGCACAGAAATTTATTGATTTCTGCACCGTTTTCACATTTTAGGTTATACTTAAAAATCCGTTTTAAGTTAGAAAAAGTTTCCTTCACGAAAGTTCTAGCCCTCGAGGAGTTCTAAAACTTTCATGTTTTGTAAATTTTCTGATTCTTTACCGATTAGTACCAGTTTTAAATTGAAAACAGGTTTAACATGAAAACTGGGTCTCACTGACCCACCTACGGTTTTTCTTGAAAAAGAAGGCCGTTGGAGCCTTATTTTGGCAAACTTCCCACGTTACCCCCTAGGAAACACCCTAATCTACAACTTTCGTGTTTTACGTTTTTGCCCATTCGGCCTCTATCGGCCTGCAGTGACCATTTACCGAGACTGCTCACTGGGGACCCGAGAGGGCAGTTTCGTTTTTATGTTCAATTTTTACGTCCTAGGGCGAGGGTTCTAGCTCGACCGACCACTTCGGGAGTTAGTTCAATATCATGCAGCGCATCTAGCGTCCCTTAAAGGCTAACCAAGCCATCCCACGTGATCATGCAACCCACAAATCCGAACCTAATTGCCTAGGGTTGCATGGTTCTCTAGCAAGCATACAACATACATTCTAGCATCATTGGTTCACCAATTTAAAGCATACATGCATAATTCAAAACTGACCTAATTGGGGACATAAAGCCTAAATCAAAACCCTAGCATGCATTCTAGCCATTCAAGCACAAAACACAATTTAAATTACATGCACCAACCAAAACCGACCCTAAGGCTACCTAACCAAGCACACGGCATCAAGCACACATAGGGCAGAAATTAATCACATGCATGGGCTTATGCCCTTACATAATTTTTGCACCAAATACATATAAATCATAGCTTAAAAACTTAATTAAAAACTTGATAAAACTTTTTAAAATTTTACCTTAAAATAAGTGGATTTCGGCTTCTAGGGTTAGGGTTCCGAAAATCCTTCCTTGGCTCCCCCTATCTCCAAGTTTCGGCTGCTCACTCTTGGTGCACCAAAAATCAAATTTTTGGTCTCCAAATGCTCTCCCCTCCTTGCTCGGTCACACAAGGGCTGCTTGCCCTCCGATCCGAAATTTTTTTCTCTTCTTCCTTCCACAAACCCGTGGCTACTTGACTCCACCAATCAAGCTCCAAAACTTGATCCAAGTGGTTCCCTTTTGCTTGCTATGCTACCCGAAACTTCTAGCCCTAATTTTCCCCCAAAAATTTTGGTTTTCCCTTTGGTTTCCCCTGCACCAAGACTCACGGCAGTGGGCTGAATGGCTGCCAGAAATTTTTTTTCTTTTCTCTCCCTCGGTTCCTAGACTACCCGAAGATGGATTGGAGTGGTTGGCTTGGAAAAATTTTCTGAACTTCTCTCTTTCTCTCCCACGGCTTGGTGTGCAGAAATTTTGCAAGAGGTCTGCTATGTTTTTGAATTAAAATGAATAGAAGGCTCTCTATTTATAGACAACTTGGGAGCTTTCATAAATTCAACTTTGGCCCCCAAAATTTTTTAAAATTTGGACTTGTGGAGGGCTAGGTGGCCGGCCATTGATGGTGGTGGAAGCCAACTCATTGTGAGTTGTCAAAGGCTAGGTGTCACCACTTGATTGGGCCACCACATCACAAGAGATAAGGATGAAGCTCTTTAGATAAAACTTGAATCAAGCTTGTTTGACTGAAAATCTCAAAACGTTGAGTTTAAAAATTTAAATTCCAATACGGTAAATATTATTTTACAGTTTTGGACTTTTATATTTTCTGTCAGGAAAATCGGGTCGAAAAATATTTTTCTTGTTTTCTCAAACCCTTTCTGCCTCATGAACTCAATAAATGCGCCTGATTTTTCTATGGTGGTTTCGGTTTCTCATTTTCATTATCTGTCAAAGAAAATGAGTTTCTGCCGTAATTTTCATGAAATGCAAATCTTAAAATTCATGTGTCATAATTTTGACCATTTTGGTCAAACTTTGACTTTTCGGGTTAACGGTTGACTTTTTGGTCAAAATTTTGACTTTTTTGAAATCGATCAGATTTCACTCCTTTTTGTCCGAAAAGGCTATTTGCTTCTTCGAATCATCGTTTTTGAGTCTTTTTAAGCTATAAAAACTCAATACACACACATTAGAGTTCTGAACTGAACTTTTTCATAAATTTGCATAGACTGCACATATTAGTTCTTTACAAAGACTTAGTAGCATGAAAAACCAGATATCATAGAACCCATCCCTTGTGGGTTGGCTAGGTGCTGCCAACCCAGGTCAGCACTTGTTGCCGGCGACTATGGCCGATGATCGACCACTGGCGGCGTCTGTACAGTCACCGGACCCATCCGTACGGTCACCCCCGGCCCGTCCGGACAGTCTCCGCGGCGTCCGTACGGTCCATCTTCACCTTTTTTTTTTTTTAACAAAAAAAATTAAGAACTTTTCTTTAAAAAAATATGAAGAACAAGTCGTCATCAATGGAAAAGTTATAACGTAAATACTATTTAAAATTGATCTAATCAAAAGAAAATTACATCATGATTCCTATTTACAATTGATCTAATCAAAAGGAAAGTTACAAACTAATTTCCATGAAACCGGAAAAATTTACGACCAATCCATTCGCACAAACATTCATCATCATGATCATAAATAGAAACATACATCAATATGCATAAATGCCTACTCAAAATCATACAAAGATTATCATATAATCACTCATTAAATTAATATAAGGTATTGCCGGCTCTGATACCAATTGTTGGTTTCGAAAACCAGTTTTTAAAATTTTTAGCAGAAGCATGGTATGAATCAAATCGTACATATAAAAGTTTTTCTCAAAAATTTTTACGGTGACAATACTTATATTAATTTAATAAAATAAATTAAGAAGAAAGTTTAGAAATTGACTGTTGTCCGATTTGGTCGAAATTCTTGATCTCTTTCAAGAACCTTTTTAAGCACTCCAAATCCTTCGGAGACACCAATTTTCTTGAGAACTCCAAATCCTTCGAAACACCAACGATTCTTTCTCAGCGTTCTCCAGATCACGATGAACAGGAAACGAGTGGCGATTCTAAATTTGGGTTTGATCACACACTTGAATTTTGATTCACTTTGTGTTCTCAACTCATGAGACAAAGTGAAGGAGAAGAGGAGAAGAAACTCTCTGAAGGAAAATTTACGTATATTTTTTTCCTCTGTCAAAAAGGAATTAAATATATCTTCTCTTTCTTTTCGATACATCATATGTACCCTTTTTTTAGTATTGCAGAAAAATAACTGATACTCCTCTTTTTTTTTTTAAATTAATTAATTAATTAATTAATTCAACCATATTTTTCTCCTTTTGTGCAACAGTTTGCACGCCCACTATCTTCCTATAGTGGGCGTGTATTAAGGATATGGGAGAGAGATTTTCTCTCTCCCATCATATTTCAGTTATCTTTTTTTTTAATTTTTTATTTTGCACTATTCAAAATAAAATAACTGATATGTTCTCTTCTACATATATCAAAATTCAAAATTTAAGATTCAAAATTCCACATACACTCTGTGGATATTATATAAACCATCCTGTGGTGCACAACTATAATGTGGTTCTTACCACACTGTATAATCTTTAAATTTAAAACTATTTTAAATTTATTTTAAATAATCATATTATTTAAAATATAAATTAATCCAATTAATTTGTTGTGTGAATATTAATATAGAATTCTTAATTCTAAATTAATAAATTAACCCAACATAAAATAATATTCACATGATTCAATGGAGCCGTTGAGAGGAACTATGGACTTTATAATTTTAAGCTCTAATAATTTTGACAATTAATTAACACCTTAATTAAAATATTAAAATTATTAATTCCAAATTATTCCACTAAAAATTTGGAATTGCACTCTTAAAATTATAAAACTAATTATATTCAAAGAATTTGAATTGCCCATTGATATAGTCACTACATATAAATTAATCCTCCATAAACGGTTCATAATTAAAGCTAGGTATTTTTCGTTAACCTCTTTAATTATATCTTTCTCCTTAAGTACCATTGATTCTCTAATGAATAATATATTTATGATCTAATCATAAATTGAGCGCTCTTATTATTCAAGTCCCGAATCAATACTTAAGGGAACCGTCCATCTAACTTCTTTACGAATAGATGGATTTCATCTTGTATATTAATATTCCCAGCTACTTATTATATTATATTTCCAATATACCAAGAATTTAACACTATTCATTTGTGTCGTTACTTGATATGTCAAAAAATATGATACAATAAATAGGAGTCTATTAATTATTCAGAATTAAGATCGATTCATATATGACCATCATTAATTAATTTTGAATACTCTATATGACAACGGAAATTATTAGAGATTCATAATTAATCATGTTCCAGTCCTATATAATCAAATTATATAAAGTGCTTTCATTCCAACAATCTCATTATTAACAATTCGGATAAGATAATTTCATTCCAAATGTAATGAACTGCGCTAGTAATTTTAAATTAAAGATCCCAACTTTAATTTTTAATTACAGACAGATTTAGATTATTTTACTTTAAATATTATCCTCCTGTATATAACACTTATATACAATATTTAAAGTTACATTTAAATAATCTAGGGTTTTTGATATTTATAAAGCATCTAAACATGCATACAAAAATAATATTGAAAAAATCATCATATTAAATCAGCAAAATAATATATCTCATTTGTTTATGGGCACATATCCCAACATAAAAAACATTTGATAAGAAGATTTTGTATATTTTAAAGGAAAGGGGAGATACCTTGGAAAGGAGATATGAAAAATAGACAACAAACTACCAAAAATTTTGAATATTTGGGAATTAATTTTTATTGGTTGTCACTTGTAGAATATTGATGTGGTGCAGCAAGATTTGGCCTCTATGATATGTTAGGACCACCCCAAGACGAAGTAAGACAATTTTTATGTTTTCACAAGGTTTGTTAACATCGTCAGATTTGGTTTTAAAAAAAAATTATTTTTTTAATGTGCAAATGGGACAATGAGCAATTCTCGTCGCTCTTCCATGACACATGTCAATTTTCGGCGACATTCCTTAGTTTAGACCTTCAAAAAGAGTTGTTGTTATTGTTGTTTTTTTTTTTTTTTCAATAAATTGACATATGAATTTCAGTTTCCAATTCTGATTGTGTTTCCAACTTATGTTTCCCTTTCAAAACTTTCCGTTTCTGCAACATTTTGTATTTTATTATTTTTAATTATGTTACGTCATTTTGGTTTAGTTTTCCGTTTGTAACACCTAAATTAAAGATCCCAACTTTAATTTACGTCATTGATGTTGAATGATATTTTTAGTGTTTACTCTTTTTTTTTTTTTTTTTTTTTTCAATATTCTATTATCATAGTGAACTAAAAAATTTTTGATGTCAATTAATTGTGGTATTCTGAGCCAATTTCAATTTGTCATGCCATTTCCAATTTTATTTGAAATAAATATGCAGAGGAGAAAAGGATAAAGCTAAGGGGCCTAAGAAGGGACATTGGGGCATGAAACAAATTTAACTCCCAGAAAACATTTCTCAATGCTATCCGAATTTCCGAGATTATTAGTCTATCAAAAAGTCTAACAACAGTCACTTTTCTACTCTTATTATTCT